>JAOBRB020211345.1:0-12105 GCA_027575285.2 Zoanthus pulchellus
AATTAGACATTGAACGACCCTATATAGACATTGTTCTTTACGGCTCCTGCATGGACAGTACCGACCGAGTATTAAACAAATATTGCTCAATACTCTTATATTAATATTAGTTGCACACTAACGATAAAAATCACTTTTAGTTACATATTTTTTTTCTAGTTTGTATAGAACAAAAGTTAAGCAGCTGTTATAATGGAAAGCGAATATGTACAAGCTGTACAAAAATATGGTCGCGTAGTTTCAAGAGCAACACGTTCGTGACATACGGTTTCGAAATACAACAGAACAATGGCCAGCAGCCAAACGAAATTCGTGTCAAAAGCAATTTCACAGTTTATCCGGCCATATTGAACGTCAAATATTGTACTAAATGGTTGAGCGAGGAATTAATAGCTTGATTTGATCTGTAATTTGCTAATCCCGTTAGATTAAACCAAACTAGCTCCTTTACTTTTATAGTTTAAAATGAACACACAAATCCAGTGCTCTATATATAAGTTAATTCTTGAAGAAGAATCTATCTTTGACTTTTGTTTATACGAGTGTGAATTATACTGAGTTATACTGAGTATATATCAATATATTGAGCAATCAAGGCGTTCGTTTGTAGTATGGTTTAAACATGGGTTTGTACCGCATTGTTAACAATGAAGTCACGAATGATCCGCAGTTGAATTTTTGTTTTTGGGATTTAAAGTGGATCGAACGGTGGCCGCTGTGACACTGATGACAAAGAATTCTTTAAAAATGAATTTTAAACGAACGAAAGACGCCATCTTTAAGACCGAATAGAATGAATTGTTGGTTTCTCATGATCAGCGCCCGCATTGCAAAAAAGCCGCAGCGTCAGATTTTTTTTCATACAAATAAATTATAATACTAAGAGAAAATTACAATTTTAAACATTAGTTTGACGAAATCTTTTCCTGTAGAGAATAATCAACAGTGCACTTGCTCCGAATGGTGTGTTGTTCATTCAAATACAAACTAGAGTCTTCAACTAGAGAGAATGTGATCAAAGATATTGAGAGGCTTATGTACTCTTGTGGATCTGTGTTGCAAGGTATTGAGGGAATTGAAGAAAGCTGTCTTCATGATGTATATGTGATGCGCAATCTTACATGTAACGACACAATTGAAGTAAGGTACTATAGCGCGGGAAATAAGAACATATTCATATCCATTGTGGCACCTTAAATGATCTGATTATTCAAGATGATTTCTATTCGATTTGCTAGGGCTGTAAAGCGACTGACAAAAGTTTGATTTATAAGTGCACCAATCAAGGGATTCAAACCAATGGCTTGATTTACACTAGTTTAGATAGTCTTAATGTTTTAAAAAAATGAAGCCCCGTTGTGTAAAATAGTTCATTGTTATGATTGTCATTTTTCAATGGCAAAATTCACCTCGTTTCAAATTCAGTAAATTTGATATTCAAAAACATGACAATATTTATAATGAAATTAAGATTAGTATCAATAACGAGTTGCTAGGGTTTTTTTTAATTTGCAGTGGTATATTTTCTGCCACACATGCTTGTTACTGAAACTGGTAAATCTCTTTTAAAAAAAAAGCATGCCTCATTTTCTTTTTAGAAAAATTCTGATGAGAAACCGGGAATTTATTTTACTTGGCCTAATTTTTTTAAAAAAAACAGGAAATAGATGCTCTAAACGATTTTGTTTGCTTTAGTATAATTTATTAATTTTTAGGGTCAATTTTTAAGATAATATATAATGGCATTAGTTTAAAAAGCCAAAATTAAAAATTCTTGCATGATTTACCATCGAATCATTGATATCTGATTATAAGGTCGGGTCACAAAAAAAACTATTATCATCATTGCTAGAAATTCTTTATATAGAAGCTGAATGCTACCAGTGTACTATTTTGTTATAATGACAACACTGTTCAGTCTGTTCTATTTCCGACGCTTAATGTATTTGGATTTCATCCGCTGACCGAATCTACTGTGTGTACCGAAATGCCACGAACAATCTTGAATCGACTCTCGATACGTCATACGGTATGGACTTAAAACGCCGATCATTTATATCGTAATGAAAATGTAAATTCTACACCGTAAAAAAGAGAATACTTACTGACGTTTCGGACGTTAGTCCTTCGTCGGAGTAACGGGAAGAAAAAGAGAAAATGTAGAGTTTATATAGACAGGGAGATGAAAAACTAGCCAATAGAAACAAGGTAGCCATGGAAATTAAAAACAACGAATGAAGAGAAATAATAATAATAAGAAATAAGAAAAAAACATGAACAAGAATAAATTAGGACAAAGTGAAGCGTTCGTTCATCCCATTGGGATTACGTGTACTCAATCCGTGAATAAGTCGCATCTCTTTGGTTTTGCGGCAACCATTGTCGCAGCTAACCAAAGATAAGCCAAAAACAATAAAATCTGAAAGAGAATTGTTAGTCAAATTAAAGTGTCGGGAAACTGGTTTATAGTTGAATCGTTATTACGAACATCATAAATATGTTCGCGAATACGATCACCTAAACGGCGGCCAGTTTCGCTAATGTATAAAAGATTACAAAGAGAACATTTAATGCAATAAACAACATTGGAAGTAATACAATTAAAATGATCAATTATTTTAAGTGATGATTTAGGACCAGTGATGTGAGTGTGTGAAACAATGTAGGGGCAGGTTGAACAAATCGAACGCGAACAACAAAAAGTGCCAGGTTCTTTTATAGAATGAAAAGCGCCTTTAACTAAAAACGAGCGAAGGATTCGATCACGCTTGAAAGAGAAAAGAGAGCGTTCGTTAAAAATATCCGAAGTGATAGAATCGGTTTCTAGCAAGGAAAAATTACGGTTAATGATGAGTTTAATTAAATTGTTAAACTGAGGATGATAAGTCTTGATAAGTAAGGGTAAAGGGGATGCGACTATTAGAAGTACGAGAATAAGGGGCGAGGGTGGTGGCGTCATCTATGGTTGAGACCTTACAGATGGCATTATCATTAACATGGGCCGGGTAGTTACGGTTAAGAAAAGAAGAGCGTATCTCATAACATTTTTTCGAAAAACCAACATCATAACTACATAAACGACGGAGCCGAAGAAACTGCGAAAATGGAATAACGTTTAAAGTATGCTTGGGATGAGAGGAAGAATAAAGTAAATAAGAATGAGAATCGGTAGGTTTATAGTAGACACTTGTGCTAAGATGATCGTCGGTAATGCTGACTGAAATGTCAAAAAAAGTGACAGACTTATTGCTGATGTCCCAAGTGAATTCTAAGGGAGGATGAAAAGAATTAAAACATAAGAAATGAATGAATCTAGCTCAACACGAGAACATGAAACAGCACCAATACAGTGGTAAATATAGCGGCCAAAAAACTTTTGGAAAATAAGATGTTTTATATAGCCAACAAACAAATTAGTGTAACTAGGGCCAATCTTAGTACCCATATATAGCAACACCATTTATCTCTTTGAAATAACGATAAGCGTAAAAGAGTGAAGGTACTGGGTTCTAAAACAGGACAAAAATCAAAATAATGACGAAGGGCGCGAAGTCCCTCAGCGTTAGGAATAATAGTATATAAAGACTTAACATCCATGGTGAATAAAAACTTAGAGGAATTATTGGGAAAGCGAAAATCATTAAAAATACTGAGAGCGTGATTGGTGTCCTTAATGTATGTAGGTAGGGATTTAAATATAGGCAACATGACGGAATCTAATAAGCTAGAAATAAGCTCAGTGAGACAACTACAAGCAGAAACGATGCGGGGACGGTCCGGTTTGTTGATTTGTGAATTTTAGGGAGAAAATGAATGTGTGATGTACGAGGGGTGGCAACAATAAGGTTCTTAGCTGTATAGGAGGCAAGTAACCATCTGAAATCAAAGACTTGACGGTGGCCTTAACTAAACTTTGATTGTTAGTAGTAAGATCTTTGTCAACTTCACAATAAAAATTAGTATCATTCATGTCCAATACACACGATCTGACTCCGATGGTCAAAGCTAGCCAAAGACAATCCGTGACAGTTGGTGACAGGTCGTGAAACAGATGAATATATTATGTGTATGCTTCGTTCTCAACACGATCTGACTCCGATGGTGAAAGTCAAAGACAATCCGTGACAGTCGGTGACAGGTCGTGAACTTACTTACTTACTTAATCCTCTTCACTCCTACCGGAGCATAGGGCCTCCACCAGCTTTCGCCAACGGGTTCTGTTCTTTGATGTCCGTTTGATTTGGTCCCATGTCATCCCGATTTCTTGATGTTCTTCCGTAACAGTCCTTCTCCATGACTTCTTGGGCCGGCCCCTTTTTCTTTTGCCTTGAGGATTCCACTCTAAGGCTTGCCGCGAGATGTTATTCGTGGGTTTCCTAAGGGTGTGCCCGATCCATTTCTATTTCCTTCGTCTGATGACAACTTCCACCCTTTCTTGCTCTGTTTGCTGCCACAGGTCTTTGTTGGATATCTTCTCTGGCCAGAAAATGCCTAGGATATAGCGAAGTCTACGGTTGACAGGTCGTGAAACAGATGTTGTATTACTTCCAATGTTGTTTATTGCATTAAATGTTCTCTTTGTAATCTGTTATACATTGGCGAAACTGGCCGCCGTTTAGGTAATCGTATTCGCGAACATATTTATGATGTTCGTAATAACGATTCAATTTAACCAGTTTCCCGACATTTAATTTGCCTAACCATTCTCTTTCAGATTTTATTGTTTTTGGTTTGTCTTTGGTTAGCGGCGACAGCACGGGTTGAGTACACGTAATCCCAATGGGATGAATAAACGCTTCACTTTGTCCTAATTTATTCGTGTTCATGTTTTTTTTTCTCTTCGTTCGTTGTTTTTAATTTCCAAGGCTACCTTGTTTCTATTGGCTAGTTTTTCATCTCCATGCCTATATAAACTCTACATTTTCTCTTTTTCTTCCCTTTACTCCGACGAAGGACTAACGTCCGAAACGTCAGTAAGTATTCTCTATTTTACGGTGTAGCTATAGAATTTACATTTTTTCATTACTAAATTGTTTCTTTAGAAACACCGACGCAGTTCAAACTAGTTTACCGCTAGTTATTTTTCCATTAATATCGTATGTTAGTTTCCAGTGACATCTAATGTATATATTGTGTTTCGAATTGGACGCTATTTGCTTTGCTCGCAGCAGTTAACAGACGAGGCAAAAAAATGTTTACCCCCCCTCCCCCATGCACTCGTTCTTGTGATGTTTTACGCTTGCGCATCTTTCCCAATTTTATCAAGTTGCTGGTTGTCAACATCCGATTTTGTTTACTAGAAAAAATATGAAAATTAGAGTCTTCTATTTGAAAATTAAACCTCCCGAAGCTTACGACAAAAATAAACAGTGAGAAACAATAATTCGTGCCATCTGTATCTGGAGCTCTGGTGCACTAAGAATCTCATTGACTGAGTGAGATTGTTAGGCGTCTGAACCAATCAGAACACGCAATACATTTACAACCCCGTTCGTTTACGTTTTGGCTCGCAAAAAACGGCGTTTTACATAGAAGCAATAAGGTAGTTTGTTGTTTGACCGCACTTAATTTGATAATATATGGTAATCAAGTATTTTGCTGCTATTTAATATTTACCGTGGTTCATTGCCGCATTCCATCATTATCCATCAACATTAACCATTATTGAATGATTTTTCATTTTCAGAACTAAATGCTCTTGAAGCAAAGCCGCTCGTTGCTAAGATATCAAGAGTAGAGGAAAGTTAAGAGCGCAGATTCAACAAGAAAACTTTCATTGTGTAAAATTGAAGTAGCTGATGCTTCTCTTTAAAATTGAGTTCAAGGTAAAATTAAAGGGATGGTTTGCTAATAGGACAATAACTAGACTTTGTCGAGCATATTGGTTATTTGTGGGCCGAGTAGCATCATTTGCGCCCGAGCGGAGCGAGCATTAATATATAAGGCCATGTCATGAAGAGTCTATGGCAATAAAATAAGCCGCTTGATCTTTAATAAAGTATGTTACAGAACTTAAGTACACTCTAACTTGTACAAAAGCACAATTTTGGCTTTTTAATAGAAAAGTGACAAAAAATAGTCTCGTCAATGTCCCCTAGCCAAAAAATAAACTTAATAGTCAATGTATAGAACCAAATTTCGATTCAATTTAACACCAATTACCAACTGGAACGGCCAGTTAAACTCGCGCCACCTTTACACGCGCTTTCCGATTGGGCAATCGCAGTCGTACGACGTCTCCTCTGCCAATTGTCAGGAACACAGCTCAACGAGATCAAACCGAAGGAGATGTTCGGCCGTGTAGGCTTCCCCTAACCCTCAGTAACATTTTAATGACCCAATTGACTTAAATTTGATGACGATCCTTCATATATGATACATATGGTGGCACATATTAAAAATAACATCTTATAAAAAAATATAACTCTACTGATAATAAACCCACAATCTACCATACACTAAGAACTTACCACAAGACGCCAAATTCAGCGAACAACTTGCCTACTCATTTCATTTAAGGATAAGCACACTCATCTCGGACCTATTCCTTTAAGTTTTTCTTGCTTTTTTTTAAAACATTTTTTTAAAATTAAAGTGGGTTAAGTACGCATGCACTTGGCTCGATTGACTGGCATGGCACTTTCCCTGATTCTGCCAGCCCAAAATTTTATTGCTAGCTTTTCCTAATCCCCATTAAAAGACATTAGATATCAACCTGTCAGTGCAAAACAAATAACAAAAAAGAACAACTATAGTAAACATTAGAACATGAATTATAATTGTATTCTTTAATTGGTTAATGTTACCTAAAATGAATAATTGGGTCCATATATAATATTTCTGGTAATATTATCACTTTCTTTGTGGTGCTCCACAAGATTGACGCTTACATGATGAAGCAAGTTATATGAAAAGGTGTACAAAGGAAGACTATGTCTATGGTCGAACACTCTTTTGATATAGAATTTAATAGTATGCTTTTTTTTTTCCCGGAGAGCTGTATTGTGCATGTGTATACGGCCTTTTGCCGTTTTGGGACGCCCTTTCTTATTGTTATCGCTTATGTGTAATCAACGTTTTTTATTCCAAAATTTAGTTTAACTTAGAAGACAAAAAAAATCGAGTATAACGGGGTTTTTTTTCAAGAGCAACTTTAACACGTAAGAAGGGTCTAAATTTTATCCAAGAACCTCAAAGAAAAATGGTTGTGTAAGGCCTTGAAAAACTCAGATGAGTTGTTTTACTTTTAGTTTTAGTAATTAAGAACTGGCTCTATAAGTATAATATGTACTCAGATCTCACTAGATATAATTTTCAGCTAATGTAAATCTGTTTTATGCCTTGTCAGTGAATAAAAAGAATAACTTAATTGTGGTCTTTGTTAAAGAACAAAGTAAATATTCTAAAACGTTTCCTGGCGCTTGTAAATCTATTTGAAATATGAAATATAATCGAGATTTATTGTGCAAACAAAACCGTCAAACTTTCATAAAATTTGCAATGAATAAAGAAAATTCTTTAACCATAATCAAAATGAATAATATGTAATTGAAAACTATTTTCAATTCAGTATTACAAATTTACAGCCAGCGATTGAGTGAGTGTTAAATTTCGTTCGTGTGTTTTTCATAACCGAGATAATTTTTTCATTTCTCTCCTATGGCGCGTTTTAATAATCTACCGAATCCGTGCAATTAGCTACTAAGGTTATCTCATTCAAATTTAGCGTAATTTTGTATTGAACTGTGTTTTCCGCTCCTAATATTGAATTAATTTCAGACACTAGAGACTTCATTGATGATCTAATAAGCTCGCTCAACCATAGCATTTTGTCTCTTCGTCATGTCGTGGCCGCAGCAAAGTGTGTTTGTTCTTCTAATTTTGATAGTCGCGCCCCTCAAGTCAAGGTAAATGAAAAAATATTATGTAAAACATTGTTTAGAGCTTAAAAAATCTCAAACTTTTATAGTTTTAACAATTTAAATTCAAGTTTAAAAGCAAGTAAAGTATCACTGATATTCATGTACCTATACCTCGTGGAATCCCTCTAGAGTCAACAAGAACTAATGTCACGTTTGTTTATGGCTTTGACAATTCTCAAGCCACTCTATTTCCAATTTGTTTCGCATCAGTGTCACAAAAGCAAAAGCAGATGGAGGATTCCTTAACTGTAAGGGCAGCAGCTGTTGTGCAGTAAGTTGTTACTTTATCGCAGAAAATTTTATAAACAGTGTTTTTGTTGTAGAACTAATAGTAATAGATAATATGCATGAAATGGGTTGAGCGTAGTGAACTACAAACGTTTTAATACAGGTTTTTTTAGCAACTTGATAAACTGTTGAAATAAAAATCTCACTTTAATAAAAAATTAAATTCATATTTGCCGCTGTACGATTTAAAATAAGTTGAGCTCGTACATGGAGTGTTAGAGTTAATCTAAAGTATATAATTATAAAAGTTTGTACATCAACTCTAAGTATTTAGGACTTAGAGACTTTTTGCGATAGGGAAACTATCATTATCGATTTTAGCAACAAATTTCGTAATTAGCCAGAAAACTATTAAAATGCTGTAATGTATTGTATTGAAAATGGAAGCAAGTTATGTTTTCAGTTCGTAAAACTATAAGGTTAAGTAAACATTTAAACAACCCCTTGGGAATAAAAAAGCTTTTTTGCTAGTTGTTCAAACTGTGTACAGTAACTGCAAAGAAATAATTTGACCAAAGTTGATTGGTTGCTTTGTATGTCAAACAGATCTGCATGTTTTTATTATTTTTGCAAACCTATTGAATTTTCGTTTCTTCTCCCACATGGCGGGAAGCCAGCCAAGGTCAAAGGGAAACCTGAGTTTGCAATAGTTTCTGTTTTCTCATCTACCGTTGTTTGATAGTTCAGGTTTATAGTAACTTCAGTATAGCTTCAGCTGGAGCAAATGAGAAAATTTATCTTGTGCATTTTTTTGTTGAAAATCTGGGAGGGAAGCGCGCAGTGTTTCTCGTACATTTCTGACAAACACCGAAAACGCCATTTAAATTTCTGATCGCTATTGATAATTATCAGTCGAAAAGGTGCTGCAAATCTAATTCTGAATCCACCTTTTGAGTTCTAATTGTAGTCAATTTATAACTGTAGCTAATGAATAAGAAAACTAAGATGTATGAAACTTTGATAACATAAATAGGTAGCACTGAAAGTGAAAACTCGTTACAACTTACAGGATTTTTTATTAAAGATGTGCTTTTTGATTACGTCATGTACGTACTTTACGTGAAAGATTTGCCAGCCTACAAGTATCACATTGCATAAACCGTAGTTTTTTTGTGGGATGCACATGTTTATGTACGTGAATTGTTATCGTTCCAAACAAACGTTCTCTGCCATATGATCAGGCAAACTTCCTGTATGAGATTTAAAATGAGTGGATTGATGTACAAGAAGATCACAGCATTAAATTCGGCCACCCTCTCCATCGGCAAAGTATCATCAGCTGTTCTGCGACAGAACAACAAGTGTATTCGGATTCTTATATATTTTTACGTTAATTTATTTGCGTTCATTCAAAGCTTGTGTAAACTATTCTGTTTGCGTGTCGATATGAAAGATTTTTTAAAAGGTTTCAATACTGTTAAGAGCTCGATACGATCAAAGGACAATCTATGCCTATGGACGATTAAAAAAAGAGCCTGTTGATTATTGTAAGAACCTTTAATCACTAATCCATAAATCTTGTAATGTAAACTGACTTGTAATAGAAAATGATAACGTATTACTTTCGTCTGTATCCTTAGGCATAGCTAATGATAAGATAATTTTAGGCCATATCCGAGGTTGCGCTTATTCCGATTCCATGGAGCTCCAAATAATCCAGATGGTGGGCACTTTCAGTGTGCTTAGAGTCTGCGGAGTATAGTTAAAAGTTGGACTCAATTTCCACCCCTCGTGATCAAATGTCAGTTACAAAGTTTAGGAGAATCACATGCAAGACTGCTTTGTGTGTACTTAAAAATTGCGAGCCATTTGAGTTCAAAATGAAATCTCAAGTAGAGGGTTTAAAATTTAAGATTATCAAGCTCTTAATATATTTGACCAGTCCCAAGTATTGGTCATTTGAATTGCATTGGTCTGATATTACAAAATACACTCTTTTACTCCTTTTGTTCTATAAGAATATTGCTGCTGGAAGCTATATTTTTGTGTTTATTTCGAAAAAACGAACGAATTATCTAATACGTGACACACCTAGTTTCTCAGTTGTGAAACTGTTTTTAGCAACGAGCATATGTCGAGTGTTTGCATTAATTTTATAAAATTCTGCTATTTTTATGTTTAGTTATTTATTGTTAGGTATATTCGTGGTTTAACATACAAATTTATAACCATTATTCTTTTCAAAAAAAAAATTCTAAGAATTTCGCGATTTCTGTTATGTAATCCTAATAAACTGTATCAGTGTATAAATAGGTTTCCAAATTATAGCAATCATTGATGCAAACACAAAAAGATGCCCTGGCTAAACGGAATTAAATCACTTTATCAATAACACGAATATACAAAACACAAAACAGCTAGAGGTCACACGATTCGCAATATTTTCTCATCATTTATTTATTTCACTCTAGAGTCTAATTTTCCAAGTTGTGGATATAAATGAACATATATTTTAAACGTCTTTTAAAACATCAAAAAGTCTTGAAATAGCTTTTGTATTGTGTCATTCATCTTTTAGTGTAAAAACGTCCAATGTTGACCATTTACGGCTTTCAGTTTTGTTTTAATTTTAAAATTTGCCGTTGGCGTCGTGTGCATCGATGTTTATTACAGAAAGGTTTTCAATATTTAAGCCGCGTTTCTTTGATGAATAATTATAATCCCAGCAGGAATTGTTGTTCATTTGTATTGCCTTTAGGTCTAATTTTTGAGAAAACAAAGTTTTTAATCTTTAAAATCTTAATTAATAAAGGTAAAGTCACGTACTTTCTTTAACTCGCTTCGTTTAGACCCACGGCGGCTAAACCTTAAATATTGATTTGGGATTTTGATTTGCTATTTTGTTAATACAACATCAAGATTGTTCAGTTAAGCAGCACATTCTTAGTTTGTGTTTTTTTGTGCTTAATATCTAAAAAAAAACGTACTCAACACTTTTCAAATTTATGTGAGCAAATATGTTTCGGCAAACCTTTGCCTTCGTCAGTGCAAAAATGGATCATTACTGCATGAAACAAATGAACCATGGGCGTCGGCACGGGGGGACAAGGGGGGCAGTCTCCCCCCCAAAAAAACGAGATTCGGGGGGCATCGCCCCCCCAAAAAATCATGTTGAAGCCCTTGATTATTTACGTATGTGATCCCTGTAGCCTGCGGCATATGATATCTTGACCCCCCAATCAAAAATTGCTGCCGGCGCCTCTGTCATGAGCTGAGTGAAAGCAAATTTATTGCGGATGGCTTGGAAGGAGATGCTGGTTTCGAGACCTTTTACAAAGATCTGCACTTCGTTAACTCGCTAGATTTATTAAGCTGCACGAGGGCCTTTTCGAGGCGAACGTTCTTCAACTTGATTGGATTTCTTCGACTGCAACGTTTTCAAAGATTTAATTGCAAGTGTGGGACTTTCTCTTGCAAGCAAGCCTTTTCAAGCCCTTGCCAAATTTTCGTACGACAACAAACCTTCGATCTTGTGCCTTCTTTCCCAGTCATTGCTTACAGCTACTTTGTTGCTGAAGTCTAAACTTCTGTAAATTGATTAGCTTTCCACATCTTTTACAGACCGAGAAGAGCTTCAAACCGTTTTTAAGTTTTTTAAAAAATGCCGTCTAATGAACTTCGTGCTAAGACGCTCAAAATACAAACAAGTTTTAATGGACATGGCGATTGTTCGTGTCAACTCGCTTCATACATATCCGTGTCAAATCAACACGAGACGTGTTTCTAGAGTTTTTTACGACTTCAAAATGGGATTAATTTTTGAAGTATTGCAGAGATGCCAGGTTGAAGAAATGTTGGGCGTGTGAAATTTCTAGGGAAGGGGGGTTCGGGAGAATGCTCCCTCAGGAAATTTTGAAAATTTAATTCCCAGGAAGGGCGATTTTCTTCATTTTTA
>JAOBRB020211453.1:0-12105 GCA_027575285.2 Zoanthus pulchellus
TTAACTTCATGTAAAGGTAAACTGGGTAGCTTCTGTAACATTCAGTCAAAACGAGTAATCTTTATTAAACACGAGGCAATGACGCAGTAACAATAGTCACGTGGGTAATCATACAACAGCTTCCAAGTTTCAGTTTTCCAGGTTTTTAGCTCATGGAAAGCTGTCAGAATGGTTGGAAAATCAGGGTGTCATGTGTAAGCAATAGAAACTTTGTAATTGATTTTCGATTGTCTCAAGTCTGGCAAGCACTTTCATGCATTTGTTAAAATTAATGGTCATTAAAAATGTTCTTATTCAGGTTCCAATGAAAGACTTTTACCTGATGCTTTTTTGTTTGGCACATGTGGTTGGTTGGCACACGTAAAGTATACAAAATCAGTGAACAACAGTTGAGATGCAACAGCTCCCTGACACAGTATTTTACTTACTCAATAAGCTTACCACGGGATAACTTTGATTTTAAAAAGTTTCTTGATGTGCATTACAAGGCAAAGCTGGCATTTAGTGAAGAGAATTGGGATAAACAAATGGGTCAATGAACATTTTCATCAGTGAGTCATGAGACAAAATGTTTAACCCGATGAAAAAAACAACAGGTAACCCTCTGATCCCCAATGCCGGATCGCACCAGTGAATTGAACTATCACCAAAGACTTTTTGGCAGGAAAAGAACGGTCATTACAAAAATGCTAAGAAAATAAAATAGATAAAATAAAGGTGCTCTAATGCAGTGGCCATCAAAAGCACAATGTCAGTTATGACTCAAACAAAATGTATGATGATACAAAATTTAAATGTAAATATATATTTTAGATGGTCTTAAATCCCAAGTTATGCACACTTGCCAAATAAAATGTTTGCATGAGTTATCAGTGCATATTTGGCAGGTGCATTTCATGCACTTGCAACTTGCCTGCATAGGGAAAGTTCATCACAGGTGGAACTGTAATTGCTCTGCCAATTTCAAAAGCTTTTTTCAGTGTAATTCACTGGTGAAAGTCTGCTAAGGTGTATAGTAAAATGCCAAAACTCAAACAATTTAATAAAACATACTATCGCTCACGTAATAATGGCAATAGCCTATCTCACAACATTTTTAAAAAAAAATTGACTAAAAATCTGTCTCTGGTATCATTAGTATGATTTTTGTATAATAATTGGTTTTGTTGCTGTATTGACTTTTCAACAAAGCTATCTTCTAACTGTAACTAATATTTAATTTTGGTCCTCACAAAGGTGTTTTCAAACCTCCTAAGTGCTAGTTGCAGCCTGTTTTATTATGCTTTTAAAGTTATTTGATGAAGGAAAAACATGATTATAGAAGCTTGACATGTTTCCAAACTTGAGTATCTCTGGATTTTGGCAGTGTACTTGAAAAATCATTTTACAAACAGTGCTTTCTTTTGTACTGCAGCATTTAGTATCCAAATCTGGGATACTATGTTTAAAAGATGGATGCCAAATTCTATGAACATTGCAGATATCCAGTTGAATACTATAAAAGTATTTCAAGTTTCAAGCCCAGTTACAGTAGGTTTAGTTTGTAATTCAGGTTAGCCATCCTAGTGGCTTATAAGTAGTAAAAAACTGTCAGCAGTGTAAGAAACTGAAGTTTTAAGTGGATGAGTAAAACCTCAAGGTGCCAGGTTCTTAGAGGCACTCGCCACAATTCCTTTTTGCTCCCATTCATGCGTCCATTCTCTCTTTCTAGTTTCCTAAATGATTCTCGATCTCCTGGCAAAGGAAGAGACTGCTTTGCAGTCTACCAGGTTCTCTGAAAAACGATCCAATGAGTAATAATTTCATAACTGCTTTTTAGGAATGGAAGTTGTCAAAGTGGGGGGACCAGTTTATCGTATTGGTGTAGGTGGAGGGGCTGCATCATCCATTCAGGTGCAGGGAGACAATGAAGCCGAGCTTGACTTTGGAGCAGTTCAGAGAGGGGATGCAGAGATGGAACAAAAGCTTAATAGAGCGATCAGGGCTTGTGTCGAGATGGGTGCAAGCAATCCAATATGCAGTATTCATGACCAGGGTGCAGGGGGAAATGGTAAGTTATAGAACTGAATACAGTAGTTTGGTTCACAATCATTTTAAGTTGTATGTATTATAGCCCTTGAGTGGTTAAATTAACTTTGTAACCTTTGAAAATAAACCATTTAACCCTTTCAGTCCTAGTTGAATTATTAAGTTCTCCCAACTTGAGCCCATATTTTCATTGAAAAAGTTTGAGAGAATTTGACTCTTAATCTTCAGTAGCTTTCTTTGTTTGATCAATTCTCATTTTCTCATTACTTAATGTAATTATTTTGTATGTGTTATGTAAGGAGAAATTAGGCGTTAATAATCAACTGGGACTAAGTGTTGAGTATTAAATTTGTATAGATAATCATACAATTTTGAGTTCAATTTGAAATTAATTTGCATGAGTGAGTTTTTCAAAAAGCTGAATTTGCACTCATCGAAGTAACTTGTGCAGTTTCAGCTTTTTGAAAAACTCAAAAGTTGCAAATTAATTCCAAATTGAACTAGATATTGTATGATTACTTATTAATAATATACATACAAAAACTTCAAGATTCCTTGTCATGAAAATCATCCACTCGATTGTATGTTTTGCAAATTGTTTGGCTCTCTGGGCTCTTAATTTTCTATTTCAATGTTTTCAGAACGGGCAACCAAAAAGCAGTGCTTCTCAAAAAATTTTTGCTTTTAGAGCTGGATTAGAGCTCAAAAAATCTACTCAAGGCGTACACCATCGCCTGCCATTAATTATTTTTGCTTGAAACTCGTCATCAATTGTGTACACGCCATCAACGTGAAGATATAATGTGCCACCAAAATAAAAGATTTGATTGGTTCTTGCTAAACTCCATTGTTTATTAGCCAATCAAAATCGATAATTCTTTGAGTAAATTGCACTGAATTAACTCTTCTTTGCACTGTGTTTCTTTAAAACAGCACTGCTCTCAGCCAATCAGAATCAAGAAATTTTGATATGTATATAATTAGCATTGTAAAAGTTGGAGGTCACTTTTATCTCATCTGTACACAAGTGTAGGATGAGATGTTGTGGGTAGGGGGTGGATGGGTTGAAATGTCACTCTCCATCCAGCTGTTAGCATAGCTTTTAGGATTGGGCTGAGCACTTTTGAGAATATTATACACTGATCAAACGTGGCAGATTTCTCTCAGGCTAGTACCATGTTTATCGTAATTAAAGTCTTCTCTACAATTTATAAGATTAATTAATGTATGGCTATGGAATATCAGATTATTTTCCAACTTGAACCTTTTCAATCCCAATTTTTATATTAAATTCTCCCAACTTGAACCAAAGTTTCTTATTATTAATTATTTTGTCAGTATAATTTATGGACCTTGGTTTTTCAGGCCAGTAGTTTTTAAAGTGAAGATGGGAGTGGCATTTCAAAAATATGAAGTAACATATTGATTGTTGATCCAAGGAGGATCTTGGTAGTTTTTATGACAAGCCATTCATCCATTATTTTTTATTATTATTACACAGGCAAAACAACTTATTGATTTTTACATAAAAATGGACTGCAAAACTCTTTTATTCTAAATTTATATCATCTGGTAAAGCTATAGTTTACTTGTTTGTTTCTTTTAGGGCTTTGTGCAAAATAAAATCTCTCCTCTCTCGCTTGGGCGGGAAGATGAGAGACCCTGGGAACGAGGTTGAACTTCCTCATGCCTTCTTCCACTAACTTGTATGAACACAGGTAGCCCAAGCTTACGATGAGTAATATATTAGGCATAGAGTAATTTAGTATAGAAATCTAGAGAGAATGTATGGAGAATGTATGTATGCTAGGAGACGAAAAATTTACCAGGCCAGGATTATATATTATTCAAATTTGTGTGCTACATTCAATTTCGAATACTTATTGAAATGTGGAGACCTTCAACCTAACCCCGGTCCTTGTCATAACAGCACTAAACGATCTTACTCCGATAACCACCGGACCTCGAAGAATATCCTTCGTTGTATGTCACTTAATGCAAGGTCAATCTGCAATAAGCTGAATGAGTTCCATGACTTAGAGAAAATGAAAAAAGTGGATGTGATTGCAGTTACTGAAACTTGGCTTCATCAAAGAATATTGGATATAGAAATTCTCGACTCAAATTATATTATTTTTCGTCGGGATAGACCTCAGTTACAACGCGGCTGGGTTGTCATGATTTGTGTTAAATCTGATTTTATTTCATTTCGTCGTCGTGATCTTGAAAATGAAAATGTTGAGGCCGTTGTGTGTGAATTAACTGGAATTAATAACTCAAAATTAATCGTTGCTGCTTTTTACCGTCTACCAAACATGGACTCTGACTATCTACATAATCTTGTGAATGTACTATGCAATATTCATCGGACTGGTGTGAACAATATTTTTATTTTGGGTGACTTTAATTTTCCTAAATGTGAACTGGTCGAACTATAGTTCCTCTTCTAATTTTGACTCTATATTTATTTGATTGTTTTTGGTCTCAACTTATTAATTCTCCAAGTAGACATGCGGATGACAGTTCAACAATACTTGATTTACTCATCACTTCTGTTCCTGAATTTCTTAGGCACGTTACAATTCTCTCAGGGGAATTTTCCTCAGATCTTATGCTAATTACTTTTGACATCATTCCACTGAAGCGCATGAAACCATTGAAACGTTATGTTTACAACTATAAGGAGGCTGATTTTAGCGGATTGCAAGAACTCTTACAGTATATTATATTCCTTGGGATATAGCTTACGATGAAAATGACATGGATTTTTCAACTGTCAAGTGGATGGATCTTTTTCTTGCAGCTATCGATAATTGTGTCCCCAGGATTGAGGTACAATCAGCTAACAGTGCTCCATGGATTAATGCTGAAGTTCTTAAAGCTGTTAGAGAGAAAGAGAGACTAAGAAAGCGGGCTAAAAAGCCATCCTTTGAATATCACTGGGCAGTATTTCGATTGCATAGAGCAGAACTCAAATCTTTTATTACATGGAAGCATAAGCAATATTTCAAAGGTCTGTCTTTAATTTTGACAGAAAACCCCAAGCGATTCTGGGCTTATTATCTAGCTAAATACAAGAATAGAAGAATTCCAACATCTTTGCAATACAACGGAGTGAAAGTTTCCGATGCTCAAAAAAAGACAGAATTATTTAATAACTATTTTAACTCGGTTTTGAAGAGAGATAGTTGTGTTCCCCTCCATGAGGACTGTTTTTTTAGTGACTGTGATAATAACAGCCAGTGTTTAAGTAACATTACACTTTCTCCGTCTATGGTTAAGGAATCTTTGGATCAGCTGAACATTTCCAAATCATGTGGTCTTGATGAAATAACATCACGTCTGTTGAAAAAATGTTCAAAATCGTTGTCTATTCCCCTCTTCAACCTTTTCAACAAACAACTGGACAGCGGTTGTTTTCCGAAAGTATGGAAAACTTCAAATTTTGCCCCAGTTTATCATATCAAAAATCCTCAAGAAAAGTTTGTGTGTTTCATATGTTTTTCCGTTCTTCCAACTGCAAATTTACCATCTGCAAGACGGCTTTGTAAGTGGACGTTCTGGTGTTACCCGTCTCCTCCGATCTACTCGCGCTTTTGGTAAGACACTTACTTATTCCAGAGTTGCACACAATTTGGGCATCCTGCTGATGAACAGTGGCTGTTTTGCTATTTTTTTTTTTTTTAGCGGCATTGTAGTTGTCTGTTCAGATATTTATTTACTTGATGAAAGAAAGAAAGTTGACACTATATTTTTGGATTATAGTAAGGCGTTTGACTCTGTGTCATTTAACTGTTTATTGAAAGAGCTGGCATCACAGAACATTCATTGATGGTTGCGAATCGTCTTTGTTACCAATATCATCAGGAGTGCCCCAGGATTCTATTTTGAGACCATTATTATTTATGATTTATATAAATACGGCACCTAAAGCTATACACTCCAGCACATGCACCACTGTACAACTGTACGCTGATCATATGAAATGGTTTAGAATCATAGATAACACCAATGATGTTCAACAACTACAAAGTGACCTCTCAAACCTAAAATGATTGGTCAGTTGACCACTTCATAAAGTTTAATTCAAGGAAATGCAAACATCTCACAATCACAAGGAAAAAGAATATTGTTGACTCAACATATACAACTGATGGCTCACAGATTTTGTCAGTTGCAATTGAGAAAGACCTTGGTGTACATATTTCTACTAAGTTATCTTGGAATAATCACATTGACGTCATCATCAGTAAAGCCAATAAAATGGTGGGCATGATTAAAAGAACTTGTACCAACGATGGTGATCAGAAAACATTATTAATTTTATACAAATCACTTGTTAGATCACAGTTAGAGTATGCATCACAGGTTTGCTCACCTTTCATTAAAGAAAAGATAAATGCACATGAGCATGTACAAAGACGTGCAGAGAAGTTTATGCTAAAAACTGACCTATGTTATCCTGAGAGACTTGTTAAACTTAACATTTTACCGCTAGAATATAGAAGAGAGATACTGGATCTTTGTTTTTTTAAACGCCTGAAAGGTTATATAGCTTTTAATGTTTCGTCATAAATAAGGATAGATTTTTATAATTTATGTATAATCTTGTCGTTATGATATTTTATACTGTTTATGTTACATCGAGGCAGTTTAATTTTATAAGGAATCTTTGTATTCTGTTTAAACTGACCTAATTATTCAGATCTTGTATTCTACTATTTTTTATTTTCTTATCAATTATGTGTAATAATATTATGTGAAGATCTGTATAATTAAAGTTGAGTAAATTAAATTAAAGATAGAGAAAAACACTCACCGTGTCCTTTTGTTGTTCTCAGTAATCCATTGAACAAGTTTCGGCGAATTCCAATAGAATATATTTGACTTGTGTTAGTCACTATAAAATAAATCAAAGGTTGGAAGCGAACTTCCCTTAGCAGGCTTCAATCTCTAAACTATTTGCCACATAATTCCTTGAAAAATGCTTTCAGTTAAAAATCTCGGAGGTATTTTGAGTAATAAATAAGGAACGCGAATATCCTAACTGAATCGATTTTAAATTTGTTCTAAAGCTAAAATTCCTTAATGAGTTTCACAGTTCGGGTTCTCGAAATGTCAAAACCAGCAGTGGCCAGACTGAGTTGACCTTTTTTTCAACTGTCTTTGAACCGTTTGAATTTAAAAATTTTCGAGAGAGCATGAAACAAGGACAGACAAACCTCGTGGGGACGGAGTCAGAAAATTGTTCTACAATCAAACCGTGACTCTCCCGTACTTGGTGTGAATCAAAGCGCATCAGTTATTGTTTATTTTTGTTCTGTCAGCCATCAAATCAAACTTTTTGCTCAGAAAGGTTCTATTTCAGTCTTAAATAATGTAATGTCTTGAGTATAAACTACCTTTTAGATTTTATTTGGATTAAAGTGAAAAAATAGTACTTTCAAAACTCCATACATTCTCTCTATATCTCTATACTAAACTATACTCTATGTTTAACTCATCGTAAGCCTGGGCCATCTGTGGTATGAATGAAAGTAACAATCAAGACTTCTTTTCTTTATCTTTGTTATGTTGAAAGGAAATGTACTCAAAGAGATAACAGAGCCAGCAGGAGCTGTCATCAGAGCTAAGGATTTCATCATGGGTGACCCAACTATGTCCATGTTGGAATTATGGGGAGCAGAATACCAGGAGAGTAATGCCCTGCTTGTAGAACCAAAGGACCGGCAACTCCTACAAGACATATGTGACCGTGAGAAGGTGCCTGTCTCATTTGTGGGAAACATTACAGGTAAAAATATTAATAATCTTTGCTTGAAGAAGTATTCGAAATAGAGGTAATGAGCAGAGAGCCTATTTTAATTCACTCATCAGTTCCACCAGTATCAACTGTAACTTAGATGATAAATTTTCATTTCAATCATTTCAAACCTCACCATTGCCTCAATTCACATTTATTCTGTTTAAACCGTTTATCAAATTTCTTTGTTTAGAAACTTGAAAAGTAAAAACTGAAACAGCATTTATTTTCCTAATTGTTGAAGTACAGTAACTGTATGTTGAAAAAGTTAACAATTGAATAAGAAGACAACATAAAAGATGAAAGTGGAGAAGGTGTTGATTTGGGGAAAAAAATGATTCCATCAATCAGTTGACATTGAGAGTGGGAGTTAGAGAAATTACTACCAAAGTGGTGCCACTATTTACAGCAATAAACCCAAATCAAAATTGGATTGATAAATAAAAGCAAATTTATTTTAGGTGGTACTGCTGTAGATTATTTAAAGATAATTCATTAGATTCACGAAATATTATTTTGAGAAAAGGCCCTAATTACTGCAAAGACTGACTACTTATTGTCTTTTAATTCCCTAAAAGTAAGTTGATATTGACTGATGATGATTTTGACTAACTATTACCAGGGGATGGTCACATTGTGCTTGAGGATAACAGGCAGACAAGCAATGGAAGTGTTTTATGTGAAGAAGATGAGATCCCAACCAAAAGACAGCGAATGGGTCGACATCCAGTGGATCTTGAACTTGACGTTGTACTTGGTAAAATGCCAAGAAAGGTAATTCCTCCTGCTCCCTTTTCCAAATTCATCTTATATCACATCAGTTCTAAATAAAAGCTAAATATATGAATATATATATACATATATACATATGCATAAGTTAAGTAAAATTAAATATAACCAAATAACAAGGTAAATAAATAATAATTAATAATTAGAATTTACTTTACTTATTTAAGGTACTTTCCTAAATTTAATTTAAAATCAAACAATGACTTGCAATTTATTAAGTCAGCGGGCAGTGAATTCCACTCTTATTGATCTAGTAAAGAAAGAAAACTTAAAGGCGTCCTTAGATACTTTAGGCATTCTATACTTAAAAACATGGCTGTTGCGCGTTCTTTTGTCACTGTTTGGAATTAAGTGTTCTTCTGTGTTTATGTCTACTACGTTATGATTAAGTTTGTACATTAGAGTCAATCTGTTTTTCTTTCTTCTTGTTTTTAATGTGTCTCATTTCAGATCAGATATCATGTCTGTCACACTTGCTGTTTTGTTGAAGTCTTAAAGGCAAACGCCAAGGTTGAAATATCTTTTTTGTAATGTGGGTCCCAGTTTGGGACGGACGATGCTGGTTTAGGCCGTTTCACGTACTTTCCTGGGGCAGTTCCAGAGATTATTCTTGGTCAGCCCCAAAGATCGACTCGCATCGCTTGAGATAGATGACATGTGTTAAGACCACTTTAATTTACTGTTAACAGTAATTTCTAGGTACGATTTAGAGTCTACTCAAGTTCGAACCCACAGAAAGAGTGTGTTCGTTGTGGAGGTCTTTGCTTATTTGAAATGCAGATGATGTTGCGTTTTGAAGGATTGAATTGCATCTGCCACTCATGTTGCCAAATTTCTAGTTTATTGAGATTGTTTTGAAGATTATCACAATCTGACTCTTCAACCACCACTCCGTACAAAAGAGTGTCATCGGCAAACAGCTTGACTGTAGAGGTCAGACCGTTTGGCAGGTCGTTAATATATGTTAAGAACAACAACGGGCCTAGTACTGACCCTTGTGGTACGCCCGAGGTCACTGGGGAAGAGGGAGATATTGCACCCTCACAGGTGACAGTTTGGACCCTCTTATAGTTATAGTGAGAAAGGATTTCATCCAAGACAAATGGTTTCCATGGATACCGTAACGCTCCAGTTTCACTAATAAGCGTTGATGCGGGACCTTATTAAAGGCTTTAGAAAAGTCTAACACAACAGCATGAATAGATTTGTTTTGTTGCAGGGAACTTGCGATATCATAATTAGTTAGTATTAGTTGAAGTTGTGTGGACCTTTTTGATCTAAAGCCATGCTGACACTGTTATATTAGTATGTTATAATGTTCAAAATGTTTCATCACATGGATATATACAATGTGTTCAAGAATTTTCGATGCTATGTAGGTTAGAGATATAGGTCTGTAGTTGGAAGGATCAGACTTTTTCCCTTTTTTAAAGACACCGCTTACATTTGCGGATTTCCAACAAAAGGGTACAGTTCCACTTTCGATAGAATCTTGGAAGATAAATTATTCTTCAGGATAGGAGCAATCTCTGCTGTGTGTTTTTTAGAAATCAATGTGGGATTGCATCAGGTCCAGAAGCTTTATTAGTCTTCAACAGCGATAACTGCTTTGCAACTCCGTTAGACAGGCTGTCAATGGCTGGTATTCTATCACATCCAATATCAGGGATGTTTGACTAGTCTTCTTGAGTAAAGACATTTGAGAATTGATTATTTAGTATGTCAGCTTTTGTTTTGTTATCGCTATTTATGGAGCCATTTGTTTCGAAATCTGCAGTCTCTTCTTTTTTCAGTTGTTTAATGTATGACCAGAATCGCTTAGGATTTTCTTCAGTAGCTTCGCCCAGATAATCAGAAATACATACATTCCTTGCTTCTTTAAGCCTTTTATGCATTAGTTTTCTAGCTACACGGAATGCCTTTCAATCATTTTGTTTTCCAGAAGTTTTTGTTATGTTAGAAAGCCTTTGTTTACGCCTTGCTAGACGTTTCAGTGAAAAATTGAACCATGGTAGATTATATCTTGAGCTAGTCCACTTTGAGGGGATACAAGAATCCATTATACGATGGATTTTATCTTTGAAGCAGCTCCATTTTTCGTCTATTGAGTTAAAGTCCCTTGTATCCAAGTTCTTCTTTAATGCATGTAGAGTCTGAATTTTCTGAAAATTTTGTAGCCATTTGGAAATATTTCGTTACTTTCGATGTTCGAGTTTCACCAGGATTCAGTACCAAAGATGATGTCAGGTTTATATTGATCTTGGAGGCAGCGTAGCGCAGTGGTTAGAGTTGCAGCTTTGAATGCGGAAAACCCGGGTTCGATTCCCCGGCTCTGATCACTGAATGAATTTGTCCTCGGTGATCCCAGGGACAAATTTACCACGCTTTGTAAATGGCCAACTTGTTTGCCTCCTACCAGTTGGGATTTTTAATTAGGGAACAGGGAGTTTTATTACTTGTAAACAGGTTCTGAAAAGCCCTGAGGGGAGAACTTGTATATGTATTTATTTTTTATTTTATTATTTTTTTTATCTATTACAGCAGCGATGTCTCCTATTTTGTTTTTAACGCTTCGACAGTTAATTGTCGTGCAATTTAGTTTCCTTCTATTGTTCTTTGGCACGTCCTTTAATCTTCTTTTAATGTTGTTTCGCTTAGAAGATTCAGGTTTATTGGAGTTTGATGGAAATATTCCAAAATTATATAAAGGCTCAAAATAATTTAAGGAACTTGGTAAAACCTCACAATCTGAAGAATATGCTTTTAGTTCGGTCTACCACACTTTGGACACAACCATGTACAAAATGAGGAAGATAAAATGTCAATGTGAATGGATGGAAAGTTGCAACACCTAGCATGGAGCCACGAGGCGCATACATCTCGCATTGATTTGTTGCTTGATGCGGCTGTGTAGGCTTAGAACAAATGCTACAAAGATGTTTGTCGCCTGGATTAAGTTAAATATTCCCTCCACAAAGAAGCAGCATTAACGGCATGGCCCTTTCGCCAATACGAAGGCATAAACATATGTCATTTTTGGACGAGTGAGTGAGTCGATGAATTACTTCCATTCCGAGGTTTACAGCTTCATTTGACGAAAAAGGAAAGCCAAAGGTAGAACCTGGGATTCCTTTATGATTTTTAACCATATATTCCATCCTGCAATTTTTGTTGCAGAATGCACGCTAATAAGACCAGAAATGCCGGAAGCCAAATATTTGTGGTCGCCATCGCTGACCGGTATTTGTAATGGACTAGTGATCTTACATTAACACTAAGCTACTACAGAAGCTATTAGACTTGTAACAGCATATATATGTTATTAGGCAGTTTAGTATGTAGTATGGCTGGATGTTTTTACGAGTCTTGTAGTATTTTGACGAGCGCAAAGGGCGAGTCAAAATACAGAGGACGAGTAAAAATATCAGCCATACTACATACTAAACTGTCTAATAAGTGATTTATTATCCAATCTTTTATTCGTG
>JAOBRB020211526.1:0-12104 GCA_027575285.2 Zoanthus pulchellus
ACTGACTGACGATAACGTAGAGAGACTTAAAAATTGAAGACACGGGAGTAAGTAAGGTGTGAACACCCATAGAAAACACAATGAATTTTTTAAAAATGTAAACAAATCCTGCATAATGTGACTAAAACAGCAAAACGATAAATTACATTAGTGGGTTGACGAAGGTAGTAATATATTCTATAATAAATAAATTGATGTGTTGGCCCAGTTTTATTATATTCAATAATGAGTAAATATATTGCTTGATTCAGTAAGTAAGATCTCAGCTTTCCAACAAAAAGTTCCTCTGTTCAATTTCCTGCGATACTGAGAATTGAACATTTGTAATTGAATAGAACAAGTTGCGTAGGACAACAGCTTTCTGTCCTTAAAGGGGAACTCCAGGGTGTTAGCAAGTTTGATTCTACTGAAGGTTCAGGATTCCAAGAACTAATTTGTCACAATATTTCTGATAAATTGGCATTTGTGGGGAGTTATTTTCTTTCAAAGTCATGTAATAATCTAAATGAAACTCCGCCATTTTCGAAAAGAACCGACGGCTCAGAAAGTTGTCAGCATAACTTCAATTTACGTCACCACGTCAAATACACACAAGAAACTATTTACAGCAACAGCAGGAGCAGGAACAAATACAATTTTGTAACAAAATAGAACTTCTTGTTTGGAATCAATGCAAGTTTGCAAACCCCGCGAAACTACAGAACTCTTTGTTTGACGCATTTACGTCACAAATGACCGCTGACCCTCGTAACCAGATGGCGTACTTTCAATTTTTTTTTCACAAGTTTAAATTGAAAAATTTCGGCTGTTCTAAAAGTTGAGAGTAATAAATAATAAAAACTACAACCAAAAATATTAAGTTAACTGAAATAAAAGCAGTTTACTTTTTCTCTGGAGTTCCCTTTTAAATTGCGGGGTAGGCAAATGATTACCAGTGTCTGCTGGGAGTAATCTCGTACCCAGAGATCTCACTAAAAACTTTCCCGTGGGAGATCTGGGTACGAGATTATGCTGGGAGCTAACCTGCGATGGATTGGTGTCTAGTCCAAGGAGAGTTAAAGACTTATTTTATGTTGACGTAATTTCAGGAGTTTCTTTGCTTTTGTCTCGCAATTACTTTGGCTGGAAAGCTGAGGAACTGCACAACTGTTTTGGTATCGTAGTTACTTGTTGTGTTTTTGCAAGGAAGAACTTGGGTTTGGCTCCTGGAAAAACTAATTTTCTACACTGGATAAACACCTAATCCCGGTTTCACAAAACTTTGATTATTTTAATCCTGGATTCAGACAATATTCAGAGACGTTTTTTATAACTGTAGCTTTGCGATGCTTACAAAATTTGCTCAGTTTTACCAATAAAGAACCTTGTTAAATCCGAAATTCTAGACCAGAGCAAGCTATACAGTAGAAGGAAACAGAAACATGGATTAAATTAGCACTAATCGGATTGTGAGGAACTGGGCCCTAGAGTTTCCTTGTCATCAGTCAGTAAGCAGCAGTTCTTAGTTTTGTTTTGCTGTCAGCGGCAATTATTGTTTCATATAATCTTAATGTAATTTAGTGAACCCCTTGCCATTTTTTTTGCAGTCTGGTGAAAGTCGAGACATTATGCATTTTCAAATGACAAGCTGGCCAGACTTTGGCGTCCCTTCATCCGCGGAATCGATGCTTCATATTCATGGTCTAGTGAGGAAAGCACAGGCCGACTACGCAGCCTCTCTTGGTGATAGTTGGACGGGCCACCCGCGTGGTCCGCCTATGGTCATTCACTGCAGTGCAGGGATTGGTCGAACAGGTACTTTCGCTACGATTGATATTAACGTGTCCCGACTGGCAGGCAGCGGCAAGGTGGAAGTGTTTCAGACTGTGGAGCATTTGAGAAGTCAGCGTGCCATGACAGTGCAGACTGTCGAGCAGTATGAATTCATTCACGTCGCTCTTCTAGAGCACGCATTGTCCATGCCGACGGTAGACGAGGCGCTTAAAGAAGAAATCATAAACTTTATGGAAGAATGGAAAGCTTTAGACTTTGAAGAAAGCGACAGCGACTGAAACAAAACTCTCGCATAAGCTTCATGAACGAGAACTATCTCTTTGTTGAGCGGGTTTTCAAAGTAGCTGTATTCGCTTCTGAAATAAATATTTTAGAGTTTGGTTTCAACGCAAAAAAGATGCTTGGAAATTTCATTTCTTAGTTTTGTTAGCGTATTATAATTGTGCCTGTCGAGGTTGTAGTCGGCACGTAAAATTGTAAATGAAGACAAATGGTAAAACTTACGTCGTATTTCGCCTGCTTAAAAACTAATTAATTTTTTTCGATGTGTTGAAATTTCAACGAGTATTGAAACATTTAAGTATGTAATACCTCAAATGGAAAATAATATTTTAATATAAGAAATAGAGGCTTTTTTGTTTTTTTAGAGTTATTTAAGCTCTAAAACGTTTTCAACACAAACTAAGGTGAAATAATCAGCGTTGACGCTTTGAAACCGTGACATCATTGTAAATGTATATTTTTTAAAAGACGTGTGAAGGAAGACTTGTAACTGTAAATATGTTTTATACAGCGTACGCCGGCGTTTAAATAGGACACTTAGATTTAAATAGAACAAATAATGGCAAAACAGATGTAAATATAGAAATAATTGAATGAAAAAGAGCTTCCTGTTTTTTAAATAGGTTTTGTTGGTTTGAACTGTAAATTATTGTAAGCGCGGAGAAATTTGCACTATGTGGATCGTAACCTTAGTTAGAAGGGGAAAAGGGAGGGAGGGGGGGGGGGGTTGAGCAATAAAAAAAAACAAGTTTTAATAGAATTTCAAGACAAAGTAGAAAAACCAGTTAGTGGAAACTATAAAGCTACGCTTATCTCGTGTTCTCCCAACCTCCCGCGTGTTTACATCAGGTTATGTAAACACGGAAACCATTTTATATTTCTTAACTAATACTTTAAAATCGAGAAATATTCCTTGCCCTATTGTGGCTTTGCATATTATTGCCTTATTTTTTTTTTCTCTCGTGTTTGATAAAATTAAAAACCTAAAAAAAGAAAGGATGGGTAGTTGGGGGTGGAACAGTTATAAACTCTAGAACGATCGAAGAGTTCTGTTTCCCACTCGATAAT
Source organism: Zoanthus pulchellus (assembly GCA_027575285.2). Taxonomy (NCBI): domain Eukaryota; kingdom Metazoa; phylum Cnidaria; class Anthozoa; order Zoantharia; family Zoanthidae; genus Zoanthus; species Zoanthus pulchellus. The sequence continues at coordinate 3,124 of JAOBRB020211526.1, forward strand.
ATTCAACAATTATTCCAAGAGCGCGCGTTGGATAAGAGATGGTAAATAGCCAACGAGGAGCGCATCAATGAGTTGGCTATAATCATGTCATCATATCCAACAAGCGCGAATGGAATAATTGTTTTATTACATCTCCAAGCCTTTCAATACTTTAAAATGACAACAAAATTTTAATGAATTTTTTTTAGCCTGGCAACACTGTATACAGTTAGTTTCTATATATATGGTCATTCGGTATATGAGCTGTAACCGAGATTGAGTGAACCAATCAGAACGCTAGAAACGCAATATTTGAGGTTGGAAATTTAATAAATTTTACTGAACTAGAGAAAGTGCGCGGGGGAATCTGAGGAAGTATTATTTCGATTTTTGCTAGCTATTGACTGAATTAGAATTGCTGCCTAGCTATACTCGCTCTGGCTTGCAGTTAGCAGCCAGTGACAACAAATATTAATAAACTTTAGCCGAATTGATCAGATTTCAGTCGTGCATGGGTTCTGCTTTATTACAACATTTTTTAAAAATATATTTGCGAATCCATAAACGTATTTTAAAAAATAGAAAAACTCAATACGTTTTTATAGGTTTTAAGTCTTTATATTTTTGAAAGGAAGTTGATTGAAACCAAACAGGAATTAGCAATGTGGAACTTTGCCATGTACAAATTCCTTCATTGCTGAAACAGGAAGGTGAAATATAATCTTTGGAAAATGTTAAATATCATCCTGTATGTTTGGTTTTAAGAACAGACCTTTTTTCTCGTAGACCAAAAAGGTTAAGTTCACTGAGATGCGTTCTGTGAGCAGTAACGGTGGCTCTGGGAGAACACAAACCTTAGTTTTATCTTTGTCAATTGTAAGCATTGTAATTTCAGTGGCAGCGTTGGTTAGGAATGAATTGTATCACTACCAGCACAGCGGGCGTAACACTGAATGCTGCAAACTCTCACTAAATGAAATGAAAGATTCTGATTTAAGATATGGTAAACTTGACGGCGAAATCAAAAAAATTCAAAGACTTATAAGCTCGTACATGTGGGTTATTGATAAAGGTATTGTGCCCTTAAATATGATTCAAGAATTAAATGCGTTATTTATTCAACTCAAGGTTAAATGTTTGATTAAGGCCGTAAGTAGTGTAAGGAGCTGACGTTTTGAGCGTTAGTTTCTCGTCAGAGCAACTGTAATTTAGACTGATAACTTAAGGTTGAAATGTTTTGATCATCACCGTTACGGCGTTAGTAGAGTGGAGATCTGACGTTTTGACTATAATGTAGATAACTCAAGGGTAAAATGCTGATTATAAGAAGTGTATTTGAAAGTTAAGACTTGAAGTGTGTTTTATGAAAGAAATTAGAATATGCTTCAACACTCCATCTATAGTTTGTCTCTTTGTTAAGACGAGAAAAAATAATTTTATAAATGAAACAAACAAGTTATCCGTGACTTCATGACCGGGCGAAAACCGAGGCCAACGTTTTAGAAATTTTTTTTTCAGCAGATGAAAATTCTCCATTACGTCTCGGATTTTGACTGATATGCTCTAAAATCCCCCAAAACGTTCGCCCCGGTTTTCAACAGGTAATAAACCGCAAAACAGTCTCCTACTTTCGCCGGCAGATCGAAAAGCGTTCAGCAAATCGAAAAATTGGGAAGAGGAAATGGACGCGCGGACAGGAGAGAAAAAGGAATTGGGACGAGGCCACCGTTCTTTTTATGCTCTCGTCCATGCGTCATTTCCTCTTCATATGAATTGAATTTTTGATCTCCCGGCGAAGGGATAGACTGTTTTGCAGTCTAACCACGCTATATAAGCACCGAGAAAATGTTTTATTTCGCAATGAAAAAATATTTGTTTTTGAGGTGAAACATAAAGGAGAAATAAAATCTTTTTGACGTGAATAAACCAAAAAATCACAAAAAAAGCTCGTAGGTGAGTTAGTTTATAGTTATGTCTCTCTTGTAAACTATCGACAACTATTCTTTATTTCTTAAGGGTAAACTAAAGCAATCAAAATTATTATTGTTCTCCTTCAAAAGGAAAACCCAACATTGCAGAAGGAACAGTTATACGAGTTCGCCGTGGGGTAAATCAAAGTAAATCAATCTCACCAAGTGATGCAATAAAACTTTTGACGGATTCCTTAAAATCGTTCATTGAAAAGACTACTGCAGACAAGCTTTGCTCGCCCAGAGACAAGATTTGCCTTCCTGGACCCCGAGGACCTCCTGGAGCACCCGGAGAAAGGGGCCCAAGAGGTTATTTGGGAAAAGCGGGTCGTAGAGGGTTTCAGGGACCCGTGGGACCACCCGGGCTAAAAGGTCCCCAAGGGAATACAGGACCACAAGGACCTTTGGGGCCAATGGGCCCAATGGGCCCTCGAGGTCCAGAAGGAAAACCAGGAAAGCCTGCTTCGGAACCTAAGGTGATTGTGTCCTTGCCTTCCGTTACGGCTCTGGAGAATAGGAAAGCAGTAATACAATGTTTTGTTAGCGGTAATCCTAAACCGAAGATAAAATGGCGAAAGAACTCTGGGCTAATAGAACAAAACCGAACCTTGTCGGACGGATTGGGAAGACTGGAGATAAGGGCCGTCCACTACAATGATTCAGGAAACTACACATGTTATGCAGAAAACATTTTAGGCAAAGCCATGGGCACCGTCCTACTCCGTGTTAAAGGTAGGTCAAAGGCAACCTTCAAAGCTATGGTAAACCGCTAGAGTGACGAAGATATTACACACGCAATAGTATGCAAAATCCTCAAAAAAACAAGTAGGAAAGTAAGGTATATTGGTAGCCGCGAAATCTTAGCATCCATGACCAGCTATTTTTTATAGTAAGTAATTGCATAGGCTAGGCGCTATTGTAAGATAGGATTTTATAGACATTAGCTATGGTAGTCCCTACTTTAGACCTACTCTAGTTTTTCTTGGTAGAGTAGCTGGTTATAGTTGGGGTTAGCTCTAGTATTCTTAACTCTAGACCTGACTGTAGTTTCTGTTGCTAGGGTAGCTGATTATATTCGTGATTAACTCTGGTAGTCCTGTTTTTACTTTTTAAAACATTTGCAAAGAATGAGACTTTCACGCCTTCTGGGATATGGACGTTAAATTCAGGCTGTCAGAGCTCTATTGGATGATGGCAAAAATCTGTCGCAAAGCGTAGGGTACTGATCCTGATGCTGTGTGATCTGACTGTTGCACTGTGAACATTTTTGGTCCTTATATGAATGTGACTCGCAGTAGCGGAAGATCTAAGACTTTCAACTGTCGACTTAGCATACCTACTTGCTTGTAAAGGAAAGCTTTCCTCAGTAAAACCAGCTTACTTTATCCAATACGTGCGTTCCTCCTCTGTGTAAAAAATGGATGCAAACCTTTATAATTTAACGCAATATTGTATGTTTGTATGCAAACAAGTTGAATTGTCTTTGTCAATAATTGAGGCGCATTCGAAACCAATGGCGTAGTTATTAGACCAAACATGATTAGCCATTCTAGTTCCTTCGGGCGCAGTTTTGATGTTTCTCAAATGTTGTCTTTTTCGGAGACACATCCGTGATTCACTGTAAAAAAAAAAAAAAAAAAAAAAATCGATGCGTCTTCTTTGATTTCTTCATTTTTGTATACTCAGCTCTGCTACCACAGCATTGAGCACTTTATGCCAAGGCAAATTTAAACTTACTTTATACATATACATATACATATACATATACATATACATATACATATACATATACATATACATATATATATGTATGACTTCCTCAACTATAAATATTTCTCGCCTGCACTTCTAAGCTCTGGTCATCCCTGATTTAATTATTTATTTACTTTTTTCTGTTTTGAAGGCTCACCGTTTTTCACAAAAAAACCTCCTCGTGTGATGACAGGAAATGAACTCAAGAACTTAACTGTATCTTGTGAGGCTTATGGCAATCCACAGCCTACAATTCAGTGGTCCAAGGCTTTCACTTCCATCAACAACAGTAGAATAAATAGTGAGAATGGCTTACTTTCCTTTCGACCACTGCGTGTTGAAGATGGTGGATCGTACTTCTGTAAGGCCACTAATTCGTTTGGCTTTATTCAAACAACAATGCATCTTAATGTTCAGCGGTTCCTAGCCGGTATGCACAGTAAATTAATGTAGTAGGGAACAATTGCATATTTTGATTTAAAAGCACTATTTAAATGCAGAATACAGCAGTTCATGCATCAATCACACAAAGTCAATAAAGCTGACTGGTTATAAAACTTGATATATTTCTTTGTCATTACTTTTTGTTCTCCTTTTGGCGTTGACCGTGCACAAATAACAAAAGGCTATCAGATGTAAATGAGCAAACGACCAATAGACTGAATGAGCATCACACCAGGATCACAAGATCCTAACCGTGACGGTGCACAAAACATGAAACAAATAAAAGTAAAAGAAGCATTTATTGTAATCTTTGTTGTATTTTGCTAAGTTTCATAACCAGTCCACTTTAGAAACTTAAATCTTTGATCACCTTTGAGGAAATTGTAATGATTGTGATTAAATAGCATTCTAAGATTGATCGACAGAACCGTGCTGGGACCAAAATGCTTCAAAAATCACCTGCAAAGGATCACTCCTCGTTTAAAATGCAAATCAATGAATACATCTTGTTTTTGTTGGAGTATACAAAAAGATCTCGGAAAATATGATGGAAATAATAGTTTTCTGATTAGAAAGAACTAGAAAATAAATGCAATCCATCTGTCTTGTTACTCTGGCAATTTTAAAACAGAAACACAGCTTTTCATTTTTTGTCGAAGTTGAACTTTCAGGTAAATTGTGTTCTTTGTTGTTTTATAATTACGCAATAGAAAACGTTTTCCGTGTTTGCATAGCCTGATATAAACACGAGAGGGACGAAGTCGAGGGTTTGCATAACTGTCGAGAATTCTTCCAAACCCTCGAGTGTTTATATCAGGCTATGCAAACACAGGAAAAAAGTTTTCTATTGATTTTATAAAATAAATTCCTCAACCATGTTTACACACTCTCATGCAAACACTCCTCTCGGATTGTCAGAGCGCGCGTACTATCTTAGTTTTTTTATAATTACCCAGGACAGGTGGTGTGTGCACGGGGTCCCCTCACGGAGAAAAAAGCTGTTATCAGTTCTCAATAAAAACAAAAATTACAAAAAAAAGATTTAAATTTTTTTTGTTCCCTACAAATCTTCTCAGACTTGTTGCTCAAAATCTTCTATTGCGAATGTTCTTTTTTTATTAAATTACTGAACTGAATTTTTTTTTATTAGCTATAGCTTCGCCCAAAAAAAATTACAACATACATAAAAAAAATCACGTCACATAAACAGAATAAAATAATATGGGCAGGGAACCCGCAATAGCGTGGCCAATTACAATTACAGTCAGTAATCCCAGTTCGCAGCCAGCACAATTTAGCTTCTCGTTAATTTGTTAATTAACAATCACTTATTTTGTGTTAATTTCTAGGAAAAACAAAAAACAATGCCGCACTTTCGTGCAAGGACTTAAAAGCAAAGATGAACTCCATAACTTCAGGTATCTACTGGATCGATCCTGACGGAGGATCACGCGACAATGCTTACAGAGTGTATTGTGATCAAAAGACAGATGGTGGAGGCTGGGCTCTAGTTTGGAGATTTACTTTTACTAATTACGCAAATTTTAACACTAAATCAAATGCAGTAGTTCCCAGGCCCAATTGGCCAACTCCAAAAGCCAATGTCCGCGTTTCTACTAAAACACCTTTGACTAGTAACGACTACGAGGCAATGGACTTTGGTCTCTGGAAATCACTTGGGAAAGAATTCCTCGTCAAATCGAACATAAATCATTGGATAGTTTGCAGGCAAGGAACAGGAAGTTTGGTGAATTTTACAAAAGGAACAATTGGCTGTCGAGTGGTGAAAAATGTACCTTCTCGATGTCACGATGTAGTTCCAACTCACATAGATAAAGATACGAAAGGGATTTATCTGATCAAGAGAAAAAGCTTTTATTATGATTTTGAGGGATCTACCACCACATACAAAACAGCTTTTGATCCCTGTGGTGCTGGAAAAGCAACAAACTTTAAGAAAGGTGTTAACAATCCTTATGGAAGCATTTTTATAAGGTAGACATTTTGTGCAAGCACTAAACGTTCTGAGTTATTCAATAAACTGAACAATAATTGTGTTTCATTCTAAGTAGGGTATCTAATACTACAGCACAGTCTGTTGATAGGGTTTACTTTCGTTTTCCCGACTTATATCAACAATCGCTTTTTCTTAGTGACAAATCACAAGGGGTTTTGAGAAACCAAAACTTTAGAACACCTCGCCCACATTTGAGTGCATATGAAGCGAAATGAGTCATAGTTTATCATTTCTAATCAGATCAATTCAAAAGTATTAAATACAGAAAGACTTGAGAGGAAATGCCTCTGAGATATTGCTGCCCAAATGTACACTGATGATTGTGATGAATGGCTAGCGCATTATGTATTTCAAGTTCTTCATTTCTGTGACGTAATTTTGTTTGCAAACGTCAACATTTTTGCTCATATCTCCACTCTGATTCACAGACCGAAATTCAAACTCCAGCTGTTACAAGAAAATGATTTCATCATTGTTTAAAAACCCTTTTATCAGGTTTAAGCTATTTATAACTTGAATATAATTGCATTCGACGAAGGAGAACGCATCCTAATCAGGTATGTTTTCGGGATGTCCCGCGGGATTCGGAAATGATATCCGAGCCGTTTTGAGTTTTTGGCCGCCATCTTGGGACGACACATTCGACCTCGATTTCATGTGGCTGCGTGTGGCATGGTGATAATTGTATTTGGGCATGCGCTAAAACCAGTCCTGGACCCTTTTGTGGCTACGCTACCACAAGCTACCCGAGCCGAAAAAAGTTCCAGGACTAGACTAAATCTACCGCGAAACGCATTTCACTAATCTATGATTATTGCTAGTCTAATATATTCTATAAAGGACGCGTGATGTTAACTTCCATCATCTTCCCAAACGCGTAACATCTCTGCAACTTAGAAGAAAAAAATAACAAGCAGTAAACTATGGTGTGAGCTGCGTCGGTGTTTCTAAATAAATGATTTAGTGAATTTTATTTAGCATTTCATTTATACACCGCATCAAACGAGAAAAAATACTAAGGATTTGGACGTTCCTCCTTCGTCGGAGTAAAATTTTCTCTTTTTATACGGTGCATAACTTTTTCTTTCTCACTAAACTACCTCTAGAATTTATTTTAACTCTGAAAATTTTCCTGCTTGTCACTCTCAACATGATCTTCGTAGACAACGCCAGAAAATGATGTTTTCGCTTTATGGGCACTTATAGCCGGAGAAGGACTATTAACTAAATATTTTAAGACATTTCTTGCAAGTTATGATTTGGCGTGTTTTTAATTTTCTGCCATCTGATGGCAGAATTTGCTTTTCTTTTTGTTTTTCACACTATTAAGGTTTAAAGCTGTGCTTGAATTAGTTTCTGGTATTTACTCCAAGGTCTAATGATCCGTACCTAAAGAATACTGGGGATGTAATTCTGATAGGCAACAAGTTATACTGAGATCACAAACGATAAGAAACTAAAGAAAATGACAGACCATTAGTATCGCGAACTCGTTAAATATCTAATGGTTCGTACCTAAATAAAACTGGGGGGAAGATGGGCCCCACGTTTTTTTCGGTGCTAGTTTAAATTGAGGTTATTAATGGCGTAAACTCGACGAATGCTTCCTACTTTCGTTCAATATTATAACTTTTTAAGGCAAAATGCCGTTCAGTTAGTCTAGCTTTCGTGTCCTACGTTAATCGATCAAATTTAAACACCTCGTGATCAGACAGCACTCTTAAACATACTATTATAAAAGCTCCCTCCAAGGAGAAAAAGGGGATCACTCGATTCTTTGCCCTACGAATCTTACAACGGTAACACAAGTCGAACTCTCCGCAATGGCGGTTATATTGCGAAAATTCAATAAGTCAAACAAGCAAGCACAATAGACTTCTTCGTTCACCAAAGTAGACAAACATCTTAATACTTATAATACCAATATTATTGTTGAGGTTATATCTACAACAAATAGTTCTTTTATTAAATAATTTTCAAAATACATAGTTAAATGCACTATAACTAGTTCTTAGAATTGACTAAACAATGAGTTATTGTAGATTTTCTATTATTTCAAATCAACACATGTAATTTAGCGAAACCTGTTTAAACAGAGCAATTTGAACCATTTTTTTGTTCAGCGCTGACAGGAAGAGTGCACATTTAGGTACTGGAGCCTAAATTTGTTAATTTAATGATTGGAAAACGTTGCTAGTATTCATTTTTTGACCTAATTTTTTAGGTTGTTCATTCTTGTGAAATCTCATCTCGAATTAAACTTCTACAGGTAAAACATTTTAAATTTTCCCGTAAGCATCCTCCCATATGCGTATGTTACATAAACTATTTCACACTTAGTTCATGAGTTCGAAAGGTATAATTGTTTTAGTATAAATTTACTCATCTGTTATCAATGCAATCCTTTGACATATTATAGAAAACGGAACTCATTACTAATTTGATTCGGTATCTTAACTCTATTTGCAGGCTATCACAATTAAAACTCTAGTAGGGTAGCCAATCAGAATACAAAATGCGTGTTAGACCGTTAGTAGGTTTATACTAACAATTGACAGTCCCCTGTCATGTTTCAAGTTAATCACAATTAGACCTCTAGTAGAGTAGCCAATCAGAATGCAGAATGCGTGTGAGACCGTTAGTAGGTTTATACTAACAATTGATAGTCCCCTGTTATGTTTCAAGTTAATCACAAATAGACCTCTAGTAGAGTAGCCAATCAGAATGCAGGATGCGTGTTAGACCATTAGTAGGTTTATACTAACAATTGATATTCTCCTGTCATGTTTCAAGTTAATCACAATTAGACCTCTAGTAGA
>JAOBRB020211636.1:0-12103 GCA_027575285.2 Zoanthus pulchellus
AATCTTGAAATACCTTTCAGTTAATTATGAAGAAACCAATTACTCAAAAATCCTGTAGGCCATATAGGCACTTTAAGTAATACTTGTGTGCTGGAGAGAAAAATCTGACAGTTATATTTTGATAAGAGCATAAAAACACTAATTTTAAAATTCTAAACTAAATATCTTCGCCAACGGGTGGCACTTTTCTTTTCTTGTGTCTGAGAACTCCTCGAAATGACTACATAATGCACCTTAAAAGGAAAGATAAATCGAAACCTCTTTGAACCCAACAGTTTTTGAAACGACGAAAAACAGATAGATTACAAAATCCGGCAAAATATACATCTTTCATTTTGTACTCACCTTTCAGCTTTTCATTGCCAAGAAGAGCACAAACAATGGAAACACGTTTCACGGACGTTGTTTCTAAGGTAGATAGTTTTGTGGCATTTGGTTTAAACGCTAGCTCACCCAAGTCCGCCGTGGCGAAATGGCCAAACAGAAACTATTATTTGTTCAATTCAAACCGATTTCCCAACTATATCCATAAAATGAAGCCAGCAAAAAACAAGAAAGAAACAAAGAATGCCTTCAATAAACTATGATTCTCCACAAAATTTTCAAAACTTGATTTCGCGTCTGGCTGTCTATTTTTTAAGTTTCGCTCGATTTTTGCTTACTCGGACCCAGACTGTCTGGTCTTGACACTCCCCCTTTAACTCTATCAGGCCCTGGCGGTTTTTTTTTTGAGCCTTACTCAACCCGGAAGGGGAAGGTTCAAACAGCCCCTCTCCCCACCATAACATTTTTCGTAGTTGAACTACGACATTGATACTCGGCAGATTAGTTAACCATTGCCGGATTTCATACCGGGAGAGCCTGAGTACAAGTCCCTTAATTCTCATAAGTACAAAATATGGTTAGTATAAAAAGCCAAGACCACACCATAAATAGCAAAATCCCAAAGTTTGATGTTAGACGGATGAACAGTTAGCGAAATACAGCTGTTTTAAAATACTATTTACTTTTTGCTTTTTCATTATTAGTTCATAGCGCGCTCAGTTTTTATTGCAAAATGAAAATCACATACACCTAATCAACAAATTATGGTCCAACACTCGCTTATTTTCAATATTTAATTTAATAGCAACATTATGACGTCACTGATCGTTCTTTATACTTTTACTCTATTTATGCTATCCTAATTTTACAGATTACAAAACAATTCTGACTTTTGTACGAGTATAACTTTCAAAAGTGTAAATTATTGATTAGATGTGTTATTTAGACTTACATTGACATAATGTTTTCATATAAAATTGATTGGGATAAAATATGATGTAATCAAAATGACGTCATAAGAAATATATAAATGTGCTTTTATTTTGACGTTTATGACAACATTTATTAGAATTCTGATAATTTATGTCGAAAATATGCTCAAACTATAAGGTCTTAACACGATTTCATATGTTGTTTTATATAATATATCAAACATGAGAGACATTGTTTCATCACATATTAAAACACCGAGAAGTCAGAAGAGAGTTGAAAGTACGACGTGAAGCGGAGTATTTTTTAGCAAAATTCGACGTTTTTGTAAATGTGATGAAACACTGTCTCGAGTGTTTGATTTTTCTTCTCAATCGAAACTAAAACTGAGGAGTAAAAGAAGAAAAAAAAATGCTAATTAAGGTCACATATCCAAACCATGGTCACGGTTATGATTTTTTTTGTTTTAACTTGATAAATTATTTATGAGTTTGAGAAAGAAATATAAAAAAAGGATAAAGTGTCCCTCCGTTTGTCATTTAAAATCAGTCCCAAAAGCAACTCTCATTTATAAGAATCTGGAAGTTAACATCTGTGAATTCTTCCTACTGAATAATACGAAATAGCTTTCAACAATTTTTCAGGACCAAGGTTATTTTGTGTATTTACACAATCCCATCAAAAGATAACTTGGGATTGTTTCTTTTGGACCTGGTTATTGACATGTTTATGTTTCAGAACCGTATTTACTGTGATATGACGATTTAGTATTTACCAAAGCATTCAATTTTATTTTTAGCAGGTCTGATTAGCTTCTGTAACTCGCATATATAACACTATTAGTTGATTTTGAGTTGGAAGTCAAATTGACATGAAGTGCAAGCGCTCAAAAACAGCTTCAACCGCAGCCTGGTTAGCCTAGTTGGTAAGGTGCATGTCTATTGTGCGGGAGGTCTCGGGTTCGATTCCCGGCCGGACCAACACTCAGGCCCAGGAGTAAGATCCTTGTAAGGGATCTCGAGTCCTATTATCTCTACTCCTCGGAACCTCACCAAGTTCCTAAATGTTCATAAGAATAACTGTTAACTAACACTTCATAATAATAGTTGCTCTATTTTCCAACTTCTTTTCTTTTCTTTTTTTTTTATCAGTTCTTTAAAACCCCGGAAGGATCATTTTCTTATCTATTAACAAATTGCAGATATTGTTTTTCCTTGACATACATTCTCATTCCTAATAAGTGATATTACAATTCTCTCCTTTAGAAAACTTAATTTTAAAGAGACACGGTCAACCGTGATCCTTTGCGGGTGCATAAGTATAAGTTTTCTTTCTGAAAAGCTATATTTATCATTGTTGTTTGCTTTCCATAATAATTGTCAGTAATAGTGTACAAGGAGAATTGGACAAAAGTAAACGATGTAAAATAGTCTCTTCCGTGTTTGTCTAATAACAAATAAATGATGATAAAAATAGTAAACAGGTTTATATTTTGTTTCTTTTAAAATAAGGTTCATTTTTGTGCTATTTATGTAGTTAAACACTAAAACAACTATTCCCTCAGGGTTGGTGCCTAGCATTTGATATATATACCTTGATGCTTTGCGTCTTGCTATATACCCACCACTATTAATGGACTTCCTTATTTCTGGTTAGTTATTAATTAATGTAATGCAAGTCACTTTATGCTATTAATGTAATTATTCATTTTGGAAGGACTAGAATGGAACAGTATGGAACAATTGATATTAAAGGGATTGGTCCTATTGGAATTTTATTAGAGGCATTTGGAAAAAAGTTCTTTGAGTGCGGAGCTAGAAAGGTAAGACATTTCAAAAACTTATAAAAATCAAAAAATCCTAAGTATAGTAAAGATGGTGCATTTTGAGCTTGCTAATAAATGTGAATAGTGGGTTATTCAACAATGGTTATAGCAGCTTGCAGGACGCTTGCCATGTACGCATTCAACTTATTGACATTGCTCTCCACGAGTTCTCGGAGCTCAGACGAGAGCGCCTGCTAGGTGTTCGAATTCTATTTGGATCTCGGACTCTTTTTTTATTTTGTCCTATGCTCATGTTGAAAAATTCACCTTTCATAAGAATTGATGGTTTGGTACGTTTTCTCGGACCTTTTGTATCAGCTAAACATGATAAGCTTGTAGCCCTCTTTGATACGATGGTTCATAACATGCATTATGATATGGCCATGTCTCAAAAGGACTGGAAACAAACAAATTCAAGAATTTGATTGGCTAAAATCGATCTTGACCGCGGTCTAGATTTTCCTATCTAGACCGCGTAGGGAAGCAAATAAAATTATTTATTTTGTTTGTTCCTTTGCTTGCTTGTTTGGCCAAATAAATATCTTATTAAGCGAGCGGTCGGTCTGTATGGGAGAATCTGGCGATCTCGGTCAAGATTCTCCCATATAGACCTCCCGCTCGGTTAATAAGAGATAATTAAAAGCTGGTTTTTACTAGCGACGGAGTCGAAGTCAGAATTAGAAGCGAAGAGCTATACGATCTGGTGAAAATCAACTGTGAAAACCAACCTTTATAAAACTATAATGCCAAACCAAGATAAATAACAAAGAAAGAAAGTTTCAAGTAATTGAGCAAAATGTAGACATTTACCTCGAGGAAGGACTCCAGTTCGAAACGTCTGTACACAAAAACCTTTTCACTACGGTGTAAGATTTATCCTTTCTGAAAAATTACTTCCGTAGAAACACCGACATAGCATTCCATGACAAGGAGATTTTTTTAAAGTGTGTTAGAAAAAGTCTTTGCCCGTTGGCGACGGCAGCAGTAAAAATGGTTCCCATTGAAAACATAACTTTCCAATGATGCCTCGTCTTCAAATCAAGAGGCAGAACGTCAACGAGACAATGATTGTCACCATTGATAATTACCTGAAATTTTTATTTCCCATGCAGCGACAAGGAAACCCGATTTTGGAGGAATTTCATAAGGTTTTCTGTAGCAAAACTAGAAATGCCCGTTCTCAACGTCAAGGAAAATAGGCTCGTTTTTTGCATAGGAAATATTTTTTTAAAAACAAAACGTCTATAGTCAGAATGATGTTTACTACAAGTAGTTTGTGTTGATTTGGAGCGAACCGTCTTTCACACGCAGTTGAAGGACCTACAGCCATTTAAATGAAGCAAGTTTTGTGCATCAGTAATTGCATTGCTTGGGCCCGATAGGAATTCTGGGTAGTTCAACCATTTCGGCAACATAGAGTTCTGTCTATCTTCAGTTCATAGAGTTTTTTTGAGCCACCCACACCTGCTGACAAACCTCTGTGCTTGTTGGATTTTTTATAACTCGCCTAAAATTTCTCAGTAGGTGCGAGATTATATCCACAGAAAGGGCAAAGAAAAAATCTAACTATTGTTCCCCCATTATTCCCTACACGATATTTTAGCGGTTCAATCATCGTGAATTCATCTATTTCTTCTGGTATCTTTCAGAAGATTGCCTGGATCCGCCATTTTAGCTTTATGATGCCAATCTGGGGGCTTCTGTTGTTGAAAATGGCACGAAAAGACACTTACAAACACAATACTTAACAAACTCTAGCTTCATTATAGAGGTGGTTTAACCTGACGTCATGACGGCTCTCTTGCTGTTATCTTAACAACCATTATTTTTTCTTTTGTTTGGGTCACCATCTTGACCCCTATGGCTATTGTTTTTTGTATGTCATAGACTAGATGTAGCTACAGCAACAAAATTCTTGTCTTAGCGAGTGAAATAGAGAAATGCTTTTTCGGTGGTCAGTTTTGATTTTCAAAACGACCGTCTTCTTGGGTGTCTTATGTAAATCCTATATCCCAATGCATGTCTACTTGGGTACCCTGTGGTTATTTGTTACATCCCTCATCCACTTAAAGAAACCCATGGCAAAATAGCTAATGTTAGCTTTAGCTTCAAAAACCAAGAATATATAAAGTGGTCCTGGTTAACGCTGTTTGTAAGAGTAATTCTCTTCCGACCAGAATGTTTCCGTTTCAATCTTCACTGAATATTTATGCTTAGGTAAATGAGTACCAGCGTCTGCTAAACGTTAATCTGTAACAGACTGGTGTTTTAACAAGTGGGAGTCAAAGATTCTCATCCGTTTAAATGCTCCGCGGGTCACTTAGCGTTTTAAGGATTTAGCTAGATGTAATTGACGTAATGAACGATTCGAGTTGATTTTGGTCATCTTCGTTTGATCGAGGCAAATATAAGCATCCAAATTAAAAACGTGACGAGCCCAATACAATACCCAAGATAAATTTTAAAATTTCCAGCGATTTTGGTTTTCACATGTGACAGCCTGTCTCGTTCGTTTATTTGCTGAGTCTTTGTTCGGGAAGCTCATTTGGATGCTTATATTTACTCAGATCAAATGAAGAAAGCCAAAATTTGTTCGACTATAGTTTTCTAAAGTACAGATAAAGTAGTAAAATATGTTCGATCACGATGATTTTTGGAACAAATTGGTTGATATAAATGTTTTATAACTTAAGTTTGTGAAAATGGTGGCGATACGATCCGTAGATTTGGGATACTTTGGCAGTTTGTAAGGGTGACTTAATTTACCTGGCCGCGAACAACGTTGTTAGCTTTGTCATAATTTATATAGTAACACGAGCCGGGTGAAGAATACGCGTCAAAAATCAACCCAAATTTAATCGAAATGAAAAAAACAATAACACAGTTTAAGCAAAATAAATCTATTTTATTGTCTTGATTGTGTATGTTGGAGGCTATCGTAGAATAAAGCTATTCTGGTAGTAAGTTCAGTCAAGAAGAATCGTTGGAAATTCATTATGAATATGACAACCTAAGGTTATCAAAGAGATCATGCGTTCTACCAAGACTTACTATAAGATCAATCTAGAAGATACAAAGTCCAGCCGATCTGGTAACCCACGGAAATGGTGGAAAGGAGTTAAGACAGTTTCAAGGCAAAATAGCAACACATTTCCAGGCAAACTGATCTTTGGTACCCGTGATGTCTTGGGAATTGACTTGGCCGAAATGATTAATGACACCATTTTGAAAGTTGTTGAAGAATACGAGCCTCTAAAACCTCAACGATCCTACTGACTTTGCTGTTCCCGAGAATTTTCTACCCACAAGTGAAATAGTGTTGCAAATGCAAAGTTCTGCGGTCCTGAGCCAATTCCTATTGTCATCCTGAAGGAAATGTCTTCACGTCTTTGCACCGCTACTGACGCGGTGGAAACGAGCTGGTATCTGTCCAGTTCCTAAGAAATCCCGTGTCCAAGACCCAGAGAAAGACCTACGACCAATTTCATTAACTTCACCGGTTGGCAAGGTGTATGAGAGACAACTAAATTTTTTGCTTCTTCAACAAGTTGGGTCATTGTTGGATGAGCGTCACTTTGGTTCTGTTAAAGGCTCATCATATACTTTTGCCCTGGTGGACTAGATGAACTTTCTACTCTCATCAACTGATGACCCGAACGATATAGTGAGACTCTGCTTTTATGATCTAAGCAAAGGTTTTGACAGAGTGGACCATAACATCTTGATTGACATGGTGCGCCACTTTGACGTTCACCCTGCCTTAGTCTAGAGCATTACCAGTTTCCTGACTGGGCGCTCCCAAATAGTTTGCTTTGATAGAATTTCATCTCAGTGGAAACCTGTTCCTGCGGGTATTCCACAGGGCAGTGTCCTGGGCCCAACGTTATTTCTGCTCATAGTCAACTCCCTCGCTCACCGTGATCGTTGGTGCTGGACGTACATGGATGACATCACTGTTGGTGAAACTCTCCGTGCCGACGCAGACATCGCAAGTTCTCTTCTAGAAATTAACGCTACAATGATATCTGTCGTGAAGTATACATAAAAGGAGGGTGCAGCTAAATTCCACCAAATGCAAGGAAATGCTAATCTGCTTCAAGAGGAAAACACCTACTATCAGTAACATTACAATCGATAACAGCCCGATTGAACGAGTGTCATCTTACAAACTATTGGACTTAATTATCTCATCCAATCTGAAGTGGAACGCTAATATTGAGTTTCTAAGAAGGCCTCTAAGAAAATCTACTCTGTACGACTTTTGAAAAGAGTAGGTGTTGCTGAACAAGACCTAATCACGTTTTACACAACTTGCATCAGATCAGTCCTTGAGTATGCCTGCCCAGCATGATTTTACAGTACCCCGGGTTACCTATTAGAACGACTTGAGTCTATCCAAAGGCGAACGATGAGAGTTTTTTACCCAGATCACAGTTACCACGACGCCTGCTTACAAGCAAGGGTTCCACGAGTGAAGGAAAGACTTGAAGACCTCTGCAAATCGTTTTTTGTGTCAATGCAAAATCAACTACATAAACTCCATGGACTTGTCCATAAACTGTATAACAATCCATACGCAACAAGATCTACAACAGATGGCCCAAGTTTCAAGATCCCCTTTTGCAAGACAAAACATTCAATGAACAATTTCATATACCAAGCAGCAAGGGCATAAAACTTAACATCGAGAGAACGTTAATCCAACACTAAGAGAATATGTATATAATTGAATATTTGGATGATAGACTTGTGGAACTCTGATTAATCATTATTTATTTCATGAATTTTTAGAAGTATTAGAATTAATTATAAAAAATTATTAGAATTATCTATATTCATATTCATATTTGAGCATATGATAATAACTGTGGAACCTAACTCATTCACTATTTATTTCATTAATTTTAGAACCATTAGAATTAAATTTTTCATAGCGAGATTTTATCTTATATCCTATGTACAGATTTTATATTTTATGAGTGTAATTTAGCCTTCGGCTACTAATACCATTTTCAATAAAGTTATTATGAATAACATAATCGGACAAAGGACCTCCGTCCGAAACGTCATGATCAATTTTTTCTTTAGACGTAAAATTTATCCATTTATATAATCTTTTGAACTGTTTGATTTGGTTTCGTGGTCTATCGGAACCACTGGCTGCGTCATTAGAGTCAAATCGTTTGCCAGTGTCTTGAGACGCCTGATTGGCTTTTTTAGCTACGTAAATCAACCAAAGCGCTGTTTTTATTTCATAATGAAGGTGTTATAACCTTTCATTTTCTGCATTTGTTTTATTTCATGTGCACTTTGATTTAAGACAACTTTTATATTTGGTTAAAATTAAATGGCTGCTTGTGGAATCCAGTCAGTGCAACCTACTTGTTCAAGGTTAGTTCCAAACTCGCGTGAGGTTTCTTACATTGCAGCTTTCATTTTAGATTATAAATGATTTTAGGGAACGCAGGCCTTAGTTGTGTAACGTTTGGGCCTTAATGAGTATAAGAAAGGTATCAAGTTTCCAAGGTTTGAACTTGTAAAAGCCTTGTATATGACGCTTAAATTTCTTTTTTTGCTATCTATACCAAACGCCACTGCAAATCACAATAAAGATGTGTTCACACTAGAGACGCAAATGGTAACGCAGACGCAAGCGCAAGGACATTCACACTAGAGACGCAAGTGATGCAAGCTACGCAGTCGTCTGTGTCTACGTTTGCGTCATCCCCATTCACACTTGGAAATTTGTGAAGCAAGAGCAAACGCAAGCGCAAAGGTGTGTGCAAGAAAAAGGAAATTTTCCTTTTTCTTGCGTCTGCGTCAAGGTAAATTCACACTTACTTTTGCGTCTGCGCTTGCGTTTGCTTCTCTAGTGTGAACACGCCTTAAACGTCTTCTTGTTCGTTTCCCCAGGGATTCATGATCATGGACGACCTATTGGCCGCTGGCACTTAGCATTGAGGAGTGCAATTTTTCTCTGGACACTTAAAAAAAGGAGAACTAATAATTCAACTACACTCTTTTTTTATAAGATACTATAATTTTTTTTCAGTACTAAAGTTTCTTAATTTTTGATGAATTTTGGTACGGAAAATTTCTTACCAGTTTCTTACGGATTAAATTTTGTTAACGCCAAAATATTTTTAATTGTTAAATCTCAACAATAAATCTTTGCACAACAAAACGAAATAAATCTGAAAGTTACAATGCAAAGAATAAAACAAGTAAGATTGATATATATTTTTTAATTTTTTAATGTTAGTATCAGAACCGACTAGCCAATATGAATAAGAAACTTAAATTTGAAAAATACTTAAGGTAAAACATTCAGTGTTTGTTATTCTAATCTTAGAAAGTTGATTATCACTAAATCTACGAGTTTCTTATCATTTTGGTTCGAGTACTGAAAGTTTCTTAACCAATTTAGGTCTCAGTACTGTGTTTCTTATAAACGAGTTTCATATAAAAAAGGAGTGTAGTCTTATTTTTGGATTGGTCCCAAGAAATGTTAAGAATTTGTTCATTTTCATTCTAAAATGTTGACAATTTGTACGTGGCATTTTCATTGCCATCCTTGTTCAATGATGCTATCACCGTCCCTCGGCGAATTCAATTTTCACAAATGTAGAACTATTTAATATTAAATCCATATTTGAATAAAAATAAGATTAGCTTGAGTCTGTCGTATTCATAATCTTGCGGAGCATGCAAGATTTCCGTGTTCTCTTGTGCCACTGTTTCAATGCGAGCCTTAAGTGCGAAACCATTTTTATGAAAATGACTTTGATTTGCATGAAAATGAAACTGAATGTAGAACTCATTTTCACATGAAAGGTTTCGCACTTAGATTCGTGTTGAAGTAGAGGCACAAGCGAACGTAGTAATGGCCTATTACCCATAAACGTTAATGTTTTGCTTTACGTTTTTGTTTGGGCGTCGTGTGACGTTTACCGCAAAAACTGAAAAGTACCCTACTTTATGCTAGGAGATAACCCGCCATGGATAATTATCTCGTTCAGTGGGAGGTAAAGACTCTCGTATACTCTAAGGTGCGTAGTAAACGGGACGGGTCAGAGTTTCTAGGAAGAGAATAGGCAAACTTTCAAAGATGATCAAAAAAGTCTTCTCAGCTGATAATAATCGCCCTAAGCCAAATCGGTCAGGTGCAAAATTTGGCAGTCATATCAGATTTAACAGTTTCGGTTTAAAAATGAAAAAAGGAATTTGTTACATTACCTTATATGAACAATACAATCTCAGTTTCCAGTAAAAGGCTGGCGCAAATAATCTCTGGGAAAATAACTCGTCAAATTACCGTAAATCTAAAACTTATAAGCCCCAGCCCTCCATCATGTTTATTAGACAACTTGGGAAGGTTACTTTCAAGAAACTACAGGCTTTATAAGAACAACTTTATAAGAATATTGAGGCTCAAACTGGCCAACATTTAAGAACAATCTCGGGCTGAGGCTCCAATTAACTTTGAAAATGTTTTATATTAAGTCTCAACTAATACTCGTAAATTAACTTTACAACACGAAAGACACAATTAGTCTCACGGTGTTTCACATTTATTTTAAAATGCGAGGCGCATCGGATTACAATGAAGATTATTGAATTGTATTGTACTGTATGGTATTGTATAACAACAACTTAACAACTTAGAATTTATATAGCGCCCTTTTCATATGTATAAAATTATGATCAAAGGCGCTTTACAATGATCAGTACAAGGTTTGACAGTTGAGGGTCTTAGATAGTCTGCCAGAGCGGCTCACAGACAATATCATCAAGAAATGCCCTCAGAAGAACAGACAGACCACAACACCGGGATCACTACCCTACTCTTTTCGACAAGTGCGTGGGTTCTTTTAAGTCCCTTGACAGAGTGATCGAGAGACTGGACCTACGGTTTAATGTCCTTATCCGAGAAAGTATTGTATTGTTTCTTATTGTATTGTATTGTATCCTAATGTAATGTATTAAATGTATTCTACTGTATTGTATTGTATTACAATGCTTTGATTGTTTCTTTTATGTTTTTTTCGTTCAATTTTAGCTGTTAGAAATACAGTAATTTCTGTATTTAGCTCCCGGAGGGCTTATTGTTTTTCAAACACCATTAAGGGGGCCGGGGGGGGACTTAATAGACAGGGGGCTTGTTCTAAATACTTACATTAAGTCTGCGTGTTCGATTGTTTTTACGTACCATAAATGCAGACATAGAACTTTAATCAAAGTGCAACACAGTAGTAAACATGCATTTATGTTAAGTTAACAGAACAGTTATTTTGTAGTTTTTATGTTTTTATATAGAAAGTTTTATCGTTATAAAATACGTGTTTATCTTATTCGGCAATGTCCAGAATGTCACCATCTTCATCCAAAGTGAGATCAGGGACCTCTTCTTTGAACATGCTTTCTGAAATTTGGGCATCAAAAGGATCATCGTCAAGCTGGGAAGCTTGCAATCGTTACAGAAGGTTTTGGCAATGGCCCGTGCTTCATACACATTATCTCGGCATCTTCTGCTCCATCCAGACTAGTTGATAAAGCACATACCTTGAACGACTTTTTAATGATATCTTCTTGTAACTTCCTCCAAGCATCAAGCATCCATTCAATCATTTGTTGTCGAGATGGCCCTCTCGTATTTCTTTTAGCGGTTAATTCATGATCTTTCTCGGCAAGCCAATTGTCGTACTTTTCTCTTAGGTATTCTTTCATTGACTTGTTCCAGCTTACATCGGGAGCTTGAATGTAGTTTGTACATCCTTCCGGAACAATGACTGGGTCGACTTTTCCTTTATTGAGCAATCCTTTAACACCGGGGGTCAAATGACAGCTGAATAAATCCCACGCTAGTAGGCGTCGTGAACCGAATGTAAACGTTCCAATAACTTCGCGGCAATATTGCTCAGTTAAGGGGGGAGTACACCCAAACAAATATATGAAAAATAGGCTTTTTGTGGGGGAGAGTGGCCTTATAAAAACTCTTGTTTTTTCCGTAATTAAAACCTGGGG
>JAOBRB020211746.1:0-12103 GCA_027575285.2 Zoanthus pulchellus
AGTCGCCAACCCCCCCACCCCCTAACGTACATATGACGTTTCTTGTGGGGAAAATCGATATGTGACGCTTCCCTTAGATTTAGTTCGCAACGTCTCAACTGATTGCTGCTCGTCTTCTTTAGGCGATGAGGTCAACTGCTTCTGTTATACATAAAGTTTTACAAGAACCAATTAACCTCATCACCAGAAATGAAATGAAATGAAATGAAATAGTTTATTTACCATCTTGGCAGTTTTTAAAATTGGATAACAGTGAAGGTCAGAATAGCTACACATATTTTACAGTTACAAATTGAGAAAAACGCTTAGTATTAGGTGCATACCAATATGAATTAACAGATCCTGATCGGAGATTATAACCATGTTTAACTTCAATATGGTTTCGGTTTACTGATAACAGTATAAAGTGGTTCAATTTTGCCAGATATAACGTTTTTGATTAAACTAATGCAGGCAGTGTCTCTGCGGTGATGTGGGGTCTCAAGTCGAGATCTTACTAGTGTTTGTTGATACTAAATACAATTAGTCCCAAATATTATTTTGAATGCTATCTTTTGTATTGATTCAATATGGCTGGATAGATAGTCGGGTAAGAAAGACCATACCGGCGACGCATACTCTAATACTGATTTAAAGCGAACACAATAAATTCTTATTCTATTATTCTCACTTACGCCGGCTCTTTTGAGTAGTCTAAAGGCATGTAATAGCTTATTGGCCTTATCATAAACACATTCAATATGGTACCTCGTGGCTCACATAGACACCTAACATTTTATAGGTTGGACACGTTTGACAACATTGCCTATCAACTGGAGGCCATTGATGGAGGAAAGCTGGAACTGTAGGAAGTTGACAATCACTTCCCTGCACTTAGTTGGATTCAAACGCTTACCACGATTCGATACAAAACCATTTATCTCATTAGCAATGCACAAAAGGTAACTCGGCGAGCACCTAGGAATGGACTCGTACATGCTAGTGTCATCAACATATTTGATTCTATCCTGCCAGTTCCTAACTAACCTTTTCATTGATATAGCAAACAGTAATGGCGCAAGTTTTGTACGCTGAGGAATACCCCCATTCTTCGTACAGATGTTGAAAGCGTTCCACTAATTGACACCATTTGAGTTCTGTTAGTCAAAAAGGAACCCACCCACAAAGAAAGATATTTGTTAACGCAAAGGAAGTTAAGCTCTCGCATGCTAACATTGTGATCTACTAAATTAAAGACTTTAGAAAAATCTACAAAAAAAGTTCTAACATAATTTTTGCCTCTATCTAATTCGGTAAAAATAGTATGCAAGAAAAATACTATTGCATGACATGTCGATTTTCTTTTCATTAAAAACGTAGGATCAATTTGATTTACTACCTGCTTAAAAATAGAGTCTAGGGTAATACCCTCTAAGACTCTCGCTAACTGTGATGTAACGTCAAGGACGTAAGTCATTGGTAATCGTTTTGGGCTGTATACACTTGTGAATCGGATAACCAATAGATTCCTTTATACAATTTGGTAGGAAACCTTCCATTAACTATGAGTTATAAAAGTCGCTGATTACCGGGGCAAACTAAAAGGCAAACTCTTTCCAGATGACACTCGTGACAGAGTCAGGACCAGCAAACTTCTTGATCTTTATTCTTCATAAGGCTTTATATACAACCTTAGAAGACACAAGCAAATGAGCAGGGACTGGATCGAGTGGCTCCTCAGAAGTTTGGAGTGGAACGAAGTTAGAGGTTAGCGAGTAGAAAAACTGATTAACCTTCTCACACAGGTCCCGGATGTATGTAGTACCCTTGTCAATCATCTGGTGCCACCACTCATAGGAGTCAACCATACCGCCGCGGCGCCGAGACCTCACACGTTTTTCCACCACCTAATGATGTTGGTATCCTGAAGGGCAGCAACCTTTGTTCTTATAAAATACAGATTTGCATGTTCTACATGTATCTGCGGATGAAATTCCTAATAATTATTTTGTACTCCTGGGAAAACTTCCCAAGCCTCGATAACAACGTTTGTCTTCTGGATATTAGTGAAATAAGCTTAGGCGTTACCCAGGGCTTGTTTGATGATCATAATTTAACTCTTTAAGTTAAAACAAAAACAAGCTTTTACGACGACAAAAATTTCTTTTTAAGTTATATCTGTATTTTGGCTTGGGAAAAAAATTGCCAAAAAGTAAATATTTCATGTACATTTTTTAATTTTTTTATATTATTCCAAATTACACATTTTTTAAAAACACAATGCACTGATAACAAAAATTCGATTGCATGCTAATCATAATTTGGAAGTGATGCAGAGCTGTGAAACGAGAAATATGCTACGCATCTTTTATTGATCAAGTATTGGAATGTTTTGACGGCATTCATAAGGGCGATGTGGAAAAACCGTTATTTTTGGTCCTTCTAAAGATACTGCGTGTTATTGGCTTGTCTTAATTTTCCAATGAGAACGTACCGTAAAAACAAAACATCGCTTGTATCTAAATCATTTAAAAAACACATGCATGTGACACTTAATTAAAATAAAGAGGTTGGAGATGGTAAAAAAATGTTAATTCCATCTACAACTCCTCATAAAAGGACTAAATTGCTAACGAGGCAGAGTGGCAAAGAGGCAAGACTGCCGAGGCGGCAGCATTATAGAGCCGCGTGTATAGCGGAAAAAATCTCAACCGTATTTCAACCCCCCTCCCCCTTCCCCGTCTTCCACCGCCCATAGCTTCATATCTCCAATATATTTCGAGGTCCCTTCATAACTTGCATGTGGATATCTTGAATTATTTGACAAGAATTAATTTCCCTTTTTATGGAAGTGATTGTAATGAATTAATCTAGTGTGAATACTTTGTTGCAATAACTAGATTTGCATGCAAAGTTTAGTCTTAGATTGATTTCTAAACAATTATTTCTCCAGAAGAAAGCGTAAATGTGTAATGAGCGCCGAACACGGCTGCCGTGTTTTCAAATGTGCTTTTGTTTTATGTTATATTTCTCTTAGTTACTTCAATTGGAGAACAACCGAAGTTTGATATGCTTGCTTATCCTTCAAGGAGATCGATTCGTTTCAACTTTAGTCAGTTTTATTGCGCATTTAAACGGTATAGTTCAAAATCTGCAAGACCAGCAAATTTCTTGCCTAAATCGCCAGATTGATGCCTGGCTGAATCAAAAACACATTTGCATCTATATTCCACGCTCACCGGATATTACATTCTGTATGGACTTTGAAAGTAATCCAGGACAACCATTACTATTATACAATAATTTCTACAAGCAAGACAGTACTACACCACCACTCATTCAATTACAACTCGAAAAACCTTTGCTACCAACACAATTTTCACCCTCTACTATATCTGACTTTTCGTTATAATATTTGTAATCTTCTACACTATCCCAGTGCTGGAGGACCTCTCTCGGCCACTCTCAAATTGCGTACTCGACCAAAAAAAGCCAGTAAAAAAGTAAAGGAGAAACGTTACGTTTCAGAATTGGAATCATTAGAAAAAACGATTTGGCGCCAAAGTATCAAAATATTTGCATATAGTCAACACAAGGAACCACTTGTTATTCAACTCCCAGAGGCCCCATCTACTATCACCAATAAAAATTGAATTCAACCGAATAATGTCAACAGCACTCAAGTTTCATACCCTTTTGTTTTTTTGTAATAATGCAGTAACTCAACCGAATAATGTCAAAAACTCACAAATTTTACACCCTGTTACTTTCTGTATTTGGAATCCTAGAGGAATTCGCATCAGTTCTACATTGTACCAGAAACAAAGATAATACTATTATGAACATTCAAACTAAAAAGAACATTTCTAAAATGTTACCATCCCTTCGCGGTGCTGTTTGGAATGCCCAATCAATGACAAAAAATCCGTTTCTATCTGCTATCTCATTATTGCCAATCATCTAGACATTCTTGCTCTCACGGAAACATGGTTCTCTTCACGATCCAATGGAAACAATATTATTGCAGAAATCATTAATACTTTAGCTGACTTTGTTTTTCTTCACATCCCAAGATCTGCTGGAACTGGAGAAGGGGTTGTAACTCTATTGCGAAAGGGTTTTGAAGTAAAACAGAATGAAACCTCCGATTACCAATCGTTCGAGTATATTTATCTCTCTGTGACATTTTATAAGAATATCTACTCACTCGAAAAAGAACAAACTCTCATCTTCAATGTTCTTCAAATAATTATCTACACTACTCGAAGATTTAGCCATTACACCCGAATACCTATTTATCACTGGTGACTTTATCTTTCACATGGATATTACTATCAAAGTGATACAATGAAATCCAAAAATCTACTCGAGTCTGCTGGCATACAGCAACATATCTCTTGACCAACACATTGCCGTAGCCACACCCTTGACCTGGTTATAAAAAGAAAAAAAACTGCTCTCATATGTTGAAACATGTAACTATTTACCGTCAGACCACTTCGCAGTTGTTTGTTCACTCGATATTTCTCGACCCATGTTCACCAAGAAACATATCAAATTTCGAGATCTTAAACATATTAATACGCAGCTTTGGAGAGAAGATCTACAGTCATCTTTGTTCAAGTGTACATCAACACACGTTGAGTCGATCACTGGCCATTTCAACTGTATCCTCCATGAGCTCTTAGACAAACATGCCCTAGTTACATCAAACAAAGTAAAACTCCGTCCAAATGCACCTTTGTATTCCGACACCTTGCGAAAGATGGAAAGGGAGAAACGCCAACTTGAGAGAAAACGTGTAAAGACCCGCCTTGACATTCATCGTCAAATGTATAAAGCCATGTATGATGATTATACGACTGCACTCGACACCGCAAAATCTGAATAGTAAAAACTGCCAAGATCTCCAACTCAAATAATCGACAGTTATTCTGGCTAATTGATAGCCTATTTACGGTCAAAGTTATACCTCTCCTGCCTTCCTGCGACACCCTACCTCAACTTGCTGAAGCTTTTAGCAAATACATTCTAAAAAAACCAGACCTTGCATGATGATCTCGAGAGCTTCAAAATATCATCTGAAGAACTTTCAGTTTATGTTAACACAGTTCCCGATCACCTTTCTTTTCTGAAATTTGCTCCCGTTTCAGAGTCCTACATATATGAGTTACTTGAGAAGTCTCCTACTAGGTCCTGTCAGTTTGATCCCGTCCCTACTCACATCTTAAAGCAAGATTCAGACCTCCTTGTTCCTACGATAACTAGAATAATCAATGCTTATAACTGAAAGAGGGTCTAGTTCCTTCGTCTCTGAAGAAAGGCGTTAAGTTTCCAACATTAAAGAAAACGAAGACTGACAAGGAAGAATTTCCCAACTACCGACCAATTACAAATACTCCCTTCATGTCCGAGTCACTGGAGCGCGTTATCTCCACTCAAAAAACCAGCTACCTATCACAAATTCATCTGTTTGCTAAATACCAGTCGGCATACCGAATGTTCCATAGTACGGAAACAGCAATGCTACGTGTGATAAATGACGCATTCCGTAAAATTGATTCTGGGCACGAATTTCTTTTAGTGCAACTTGATCTTTCAACAGCTTTCGATAAATCGACTATTCCGTTCTACTGAAGAGACTCCATCATCGCTATTGCTTTGGATGAATGGTGCTAGCTTGCTTCAAGTTATATCTCACAAAAAGGGAACAGACGATACCCAATTCTACTTGTCAATAAACTGCATAACTAATAGAAATACAATTCTAACTAAATTGGAACTTTGCGTCAATGATATACGTATCTGGTGTAACAGAAGCAGACTAACCTGCAATCCAAGTAAGACCGAAATCGTTCATTTTTCTTGTCGTTTTCGAGCTAATACCCAGCATCTCCATCAATAAAACATCCTGATATCACCAGTTCTTACTGCACGTGATCTTGGCATTACTGTTGACAATCACCTAACACTAAACTTTCATATCAACAGCATTTGCAAAAGAGGTTCCTTAGCAATTTGCAACATTGGCCGAATCCGGAATTACTTAAACCAAGCTGACTGCAAAAAATTAGCTCATTCATTTGTCACCTCTCGCCTGGATTCTTGTAACAGTATTCTCTGTGGCCTGCCTGAATCACAGATATCTAAACTTCAACCCCTACAGAACACTACTGCTAGACTTGTCACTAAAACCAAAAAATCCAATCACAAAACTCCTGTCCTTCGTCAACTTCACTGGCTCCCGATCTCTTCTACAATCCAATACAAAATCTTTCTTATCTTATTCAAGGCTTTTAACGGCATGGCCCCTAACCACACCTTCAGCGTACTTTAGCGATACAAACCAGTCCGCTCACTCCGCTCCGCAAGTCAGAAATTATTATTTTGTCCAGTGTCTAAATCTGTAACCTCCGATGATGGAGCTTTCTCTGTCTGTGCCCCCAAATTATGGAATTCCCTCCCCTACCACTTAAAAAATTCTAATTCTCTTACATCATTTAAATTGCATCTGAAACCTTTTCTTTTCCTAAAACTTTCAATTAATAACGACTAAAACATGATAACTTACACTAAAGTAGATACAACTTAACAATATTGCTGTCCGAATAGGTGATCCGGCCCTAAAGCAAAGGTCTCAGGAAGCATACTGGTTGATTTTGGATGTAATTGAAATGCGTTCGATGTGTAAATATATAGATAGAAATAAGAGAAAATTAACATATATTGCCCTTGGTGGGAATCGAACCTCACATCTTCGGTTTACTAGTCCGACGTGTTAACCACTGCACCACAAGGGCCAACCACGCTGGTAACACAGCCGGACAATGTTATGTAGATGGTAACTGTAGGGGTTCCCAGGGCGTTATTATTCTCTATAGGTAAGTTGAACACCGTAAGTTTTAGGTACGCATATAATTATTCCCTTATGTGTAGATTAATGTAATGGAAATGTAATAGTTTTTGATGTATCTAGGTTTTGTGGTCTTGAAGTATTTTAACCTCCTGTTTGTTTTAACTGCTTCTTAAAGCACTAAAACGTAGATTGGGTTGATAGATAGTGTTTTTCCAAGAGAATGGGTGTTGCTCAGTAAGTTAGCAGATATCAGATATTAAATACGCGCATACATTTTAATACTGCTGAAGGGGATTTTTGAATATCCGGTACAACAGTTCTGAAGTTATACAGACAATTTTTTTAACATGTTTTTCGGACCACGACTTGATATTAATGATTTTTGGTCAATTTCAGGCTAGCAATAAAAACAAGCACACAATTAACAAATTGTATAATGACTACAACAAATATAGTATATTTGTAGTAGTCATTATAGAATTTGTTAATTGTGTGCCTGTTTTTATTGCCAGCCTGAAATCAGCCAAAAGCCATTAATACCAAGTCGTGATCCAAAAAAACAGTCTTCTTATAAAATCAGGAATATAAATATAATCATATTATACAAATCAGGCTATAACCTGTTAGGCCCGCAGGCTGAAATATTACGGGGGGGGGGGGGATTACGAACAAAAGTATTGGGGACCGACCACACAAGATATGACATCGTTTTATCACAAATTACGATTCATATTTTTCTTTCATAGGACAATAAATACGTGGCCGTAGTTTTTTTGGTGGGGTGGGAAATTTTAAGAGAAAGCTAAAAAGCTTATAAAAATACTGTATTGATTGAATTCAATAGGTCATTGGTAAACCGAAATTGCATCCGAATAAAATATCTTTAAAAAAAAATTGTTTAAGTTAAAGAACAACACAAACTAAAACCAATTTGAAACAATTTTGTAATATTTTATACTAATTTCTTTAATCGCTGTTCTAACTGAACTTATAAAACACTTCAATCTCGGACACTTTCCAGTTGCTATAACTTCCCGCTAGAACCGCACAATAGTTACCACCATTAGAGCTGCAGCCGTGCGGGGCCTGGTACGCAAACCCTGACCATGTGTATGATCCAGTATTGGTGTCGGAGTTGTTGATGATGTACAGGTCGTTTTCATTACCGAACGAGGGACCGAACGATCTACATGCGTAGATAGCGTATTGATAATAATAACTTGATCTGAGGTGGAGTCTCTGAGGTCTGTAGCCGTGAGTATTGTACAGAGTAAAGAGGAACGACTTGGAACTTCTTTTAGGCACACAGGAACCTGGAAGTTGAACACGTACACGGTACATCAGGTGAGTAAATCACACCATAATTCTTGTGTAAAAGACAATTGATGTTCCATTTAAGCTAAGTAAATATAGTTTACCGCATAGAAAGTACATAAAGGATTTTATTCACGAGATGTTTGTGCAAAATGACAAACGAGCGAGGTACGAGCTAACTATAATTTTTCGAGAAGTTACAAAACTTCATAGCCCCAAGCAGGTATAAAAGTAAGCTAAACTTTTTAGAAGTTCCTGATAAAGTTTGTGTTTACTCACTGTCAGAGTCTGATTGAATAATCCGGCGGTTCTTCTTTTTCGACGACTCTGGAAGCGGCAAAGTCAGGCTTATGTTCAGCGCGTTGACTAATGTAGAGAATGTTCCTCCTTGAATTGTAGAATTCTGCAGAAGAGTCAAAGGCTGCTCAGAAGATGCCTGTACTTGTGTCTTGGTAGCAAAGACAGCCAAAGTAATTGATCTTCCAACTTGTTGATATCATGAAGTTCTCTGTTCCAATGATTTTCCACTCAATATATCTGAGATGCCACGTTGTTGTTGAACTGAAACCTGACTGTAGTTGTTCAAACTTTGCACATTTTTCTGACCAGAGATTTGCATAATGTGTGTCGGAGGAACTCCTTGATCGATAAGGGTTTGCATCATTCTCTTTTTGCCGCTGTGGTTTGTGAGATTGTAAGAATCCAATCCGGCTTTTTCAGCTATAGTTTTCACGAGCGAGTTCAGTTTGTTCATCCCCATCGGTGCTACCTTGAACCAACGTTTCGTACTGGCAACTTTCGTGTGATTAATTCCAAAGTATAGAAAGGAGTATCTGGTTTTTCATATCGTCAGGTTATTTTGAAGCATGGAAATCATAAACATTGACAGAGTCACGAATACTTCTCGGTACAGCAAGCATTTTAGGTTTCACTGGCTGCGCGGGTCCGCGCCGGTTTTAGTTTTATTTTGCCTTTCGCTGTATTCTAAATACGTCGTGCCATCTCCGGGTTGTTTCCTGTCCACATCGCTCCGCGTCTCAAGTCCCTGTGCTCCTGACATCCTCTCATCCCAAAGAACTGTGTGTTATTTAACCATAGGGTGTTAATTAAGGCTTCTGGGGAAGAGAGACCAAGGAGATTTTGGCCATAAAGGATGTCGACTTCTTGATCTGTTAGTACTCGTGACGTGTTTGGTTTATTCCCTTTGCCTAACTTTTTCAGATTTATTTTGCATTGCAGTTAGAACTTCTTTAGTCTTTCTGAATACTGTGCTTTCGATAATTGAAAAGCCATAGTTTTTCTTTTTAAAATGTTTGTCAAAACTATAGATATAAAGACTTGTAACGAAAAAGGGTCGTAATCAATTTATACAGTTTATGCGTTGTTTTGATTGGATATATCATTTCACTAGAGAAAATAAACCGTAAAATTTTCTACAAACGTACTTTACTAAATTTAATTCTCATGATACATTTAAAAACAATATAAGCTTACAGTAACATCCCATACAGCCTGCCTCCTTTTCGGCAGCTCAGTCTGCTCCTTATTTTTTATTATTCAATATTTTTTTAACATTTTAAAAAAATCTTCTACTAAAATTTGAAAACTTTGGAAAATAAATTCAAATACAAATCGATTTTGTCGTGGAGATTTGATACGTGAATGACAAGCTGACCTGCTTGTCTCCCATCGGGGCAACATAAGTTATGGCTTACTACAACCCACTGTGATGAGTTTGTGACCAGGAAAGGTGACGGATTGAAGCAAAAGACCACGACAAGTTTCAAACCAACTAATAGTCTAGACAAAATTGACTGAAACCAAGGGAAACAGCAAAGGTTATGGTCTCGAGACTGCCGATGTTTCCCTAAGAAGAGCGGAGGGAGAAATAGCTATCGAGTGACAAAATGACACTGAAATACAATGAAGTTCCGGTTTTATTATTTACCGTTTGATAAATAGAGCAGCGCAGTAGAACTAAAATAGACATTTTACTCACACGTCACTCGGACAAACACCCTCTTGTCTTACAAAAAAGTCTATAAAACGAAAAACGATTTTAAAATTGTAAGAAAAAAATTTATTGTTAAATTTTTTGTAATATGTTAGGAAGAAAACATTGCATCAGACGCCACTTGATTTCATTAAGTTGGTTTGTTTGTCCAAATTGGGACACACGAAGCGTGTTCACGTGCAGGTGATGTCCTCTCATCCATGGGAGTACAAGAATAATGAGATTAGAAATGAAATTATAAGAGGTAAATATAATTCTTTAGCTGAACCTAATAGTTTATACTTACTCGGTGATGCCCAAGACTGATCGGTGAACCCCCCAAATATGTAGCTACCAACTCTAACGACAGTGACTGTAGGACCTTTGTTATCACAGAACAGATGAAAACTGGATGCAGAAAAACCATGGTGGCTTCCTCGCCAGCATAATTGCCATTTGGTGGTAGAGCTTGGATACACTTCTCGGAGCCAAGATTTTAGCTGCTTAAAATATTCCTGATTGCCGCGAAGAACTGTGGATTCACTTAAGTAACCTTAAGTGGACACAATTAAAAAATATATATATATTTAAAACTTAGCCATTTAGTTTTATAAAAAAACAAAATATAAAAAGCCAAGGTGATTAGAAGAATTTATTCTATTTAGATATTCTGAAAAAAGTTGTTTTCAAACGGAAAAGTGGAACATCATATAAACCGTACTCTTATCAAGATTGTAAAATACTTAACAACAGGGTGTCACTATAAATCTATATATTTACTGGATGTGAAAGACTTTTTATTCATTGATCCACTTTTAGTAATAAAAAAGAAAATACTTAATGAAGGGGACTAAAATTCCAGGCTTTCCCAATGTTAGCTGGACGTATTCACCTTAGTTTAGGATTTTCCCAAATTTTCAAGGACTTTCTGCTTCAATCTTTAATTGGCGCCTCAAAATAAGCTGACTGCTTTCATATACATAAAACTATTGCGCATCGCCTGAATAAGACAGTCGCCTCATAACTATTGACCGAAGCTTATTTTGTTTAATTTGTTATTTAAAAGGAGCACGCTCAACCAGGAGGCATTGCGAGCCTTTGGTATTGTTGTTAACCGCACTAGGTTTTAAAGTCAAGAATATGTTCAAGTGTGAAGAAGACAGATGGCAGCAGTGGAAGTTGTGGAAATATTTTTGGTGAGACAAACTCTGGCCAATTAGGGTCTGGGTCACCCACTGCTTGGAATACGAAAGAACATTTTTTTGTAATTTCTCAGTCAACATTTGGTCAACTTTTCTCATCCTGGTATCAAAATGATTCTTTCAAAGAGTTTCATTACTTTATCAAAATAATATTTTTTCTTCATTTATTTTTCTGAAAAAAGCACTTTTATAGTAAATATTTAGACCATTCGGGAGATAACCGTTTTGCGCTCAATTTTAAACCAGAAGTATTCTATTTGAAAGAAAAATGTTTATAAATATTGAATCCAACTGAAATGGTTGTTTTCCACAAAAAGTTTTGAGTTTATAAGTTTCAGAAATTAGAAATCTTGATTTTGCAACTTAAAACTTCGATGTTTTTGTAACAGATAACCGGAATCAACCATTTCAATTAGAACGTGTTCTGATACTCTTTACACCTATGTACTATGTTAGAAATCGGGAGATTTGAAATAGTTTCTGTTTGTCTCCAATGCACATTTTTACTTCGTAAACAAGAACCTTTACGAAAATGTCCAGATAAAGTTCGAGCCTACTCGAGTTCTTTGCATAACTTTAACTTAACTGCTTAACTTTCGACTTTTAAACGATATTCTGACTCTCCGGATATCAGCTATTATCATTCGATGGATTTTTTCCCCCATTTTCATTGGCTGGGAATCCACCACGTGACCTGCAAATAACTGCCTGCAAATAATGGTCTGCTCATGCGTAATACCGTCTAAATCAGTTTTTGCT
>JAOBRB020211856.1:0-21915 GCA_027575285.2 Zoanthus pulchellus
ACTTTCTCCTCAATTATTTTAAGACCCTGAGTGTTGGTCCGGCCGGGAATCGAACCCGAGCCTCCTGCATGATAGACCGATACCTTACCAATTAGGCTAACCAGACGGCGGTGAACAATATTATAGAAGAAAAGAAACAAAGTTAACAAAAATTGTAAGGTACATCCACTCACTCTTAAAATAACATGCTTAACTTGTAGGTTGAGAGAGGGTTTCATTGAATTGGAAAAATACTAAAATTATTATAATATATAGTTATACATTAAAATTATTAATTAATATAGTCTGATAGGGTCTTGTGCAGGATCTGATTGGTTGAAAAGCAATAATTTATCAATAAAGTACAAAACTATAGAAAAAGTGTGTTTTATTGTATTTCACAACTTGTGGACTTTAAAATTGCTATCATAACTTTAGCAAATAAAGAAGATTAAGCCATGTATATGTTGGACTGTGAATAAAACACTCAAGACATCTGAGAACACTCGAGAACTGTTTTTCCATAATGTTTTCAAAGTCGGGAGTATTTTATTTACAGTCTATTACAAGGCTTAGGCTTCTTTACTATTATAATTGTTAATAAATAACGAGTGGTAACTATACAATCATTACCTTTCTCTTACGACGTTTATACTCTTGAAGTTCCTCAGGATCAGTAATTTTTTGCTTTGGTGGCTGAAATGTAATTTTTAATGAATGTATTATGAAAAATATTTAAATGAAAAATAAAATATTAACTAAAATTAAGTGACATATTGTTTGTTATAATATAGCTATGATATAATGCACGTTTTGATTGGTTCAAATCTATGCTTTATTACACCAATAAAGTCATGGTTTTCTCCTGCTTGTTTTGCCGCTTGTTTTGCTATATCATAAAAGCATTAGAGCACAACTTTCTATGACTTTTGGGCAAAATAGAGCACTTGTGATGTTGGGAGAGACACTCGAAACATTGTAAAATGACTCGCCTGCGGCTCGTAATTTTACAACATTCTTGTGTCTCTCCAAACGTCACACGTGCTCTATTTTGCCAATAAAGTCATAAAAAGTTGTGCTCTAATGCTTAATTTGGGAAAACAATTATTTTCAACTTCAAATACTGTTAGTTATCAGCTCATATACAGAATGACCATATATGGAAACTAACTGTGTAAAATTAAATGCCAGATTGAAATTTTGTTGTACCGAAGGTTTCGGAAATGCAATAAAATAATCATTCATTTACGCTTGTTGGATATGAGATGATTATAGCCAACTCGGTGCAACATGTCTTGTTGGCTATTTACCATCTCATATCCAACGTGCAGCCTTGGAATAATTATTAATTATTTTTTAGCCATCTTGATTGATAATAAAATTATGTGCCAACGCTCTAAAAAGAGGTTTATTATAATATCAGAATATTAGGCCTAATATAAATTTGCTTGAAAAAATGTCGGATCTTGTGTACTTTTGTTCCCCACAATTGAATAACTCCCTTTCAATTGTAGAAATATATTCATTTGATGAACTCAATAGAAGAAATTGGGAAAATGGGAAACTCTCATAATTGGACTGCTCAGCAAAAGCAAAATGATTTAGAAAGACAAAGGAAGAGCCCATGTGATACAACTTCCTAAACTTAAACTATAAGATGCTCTAACTAATAAAAATACTTACTGGTGGAACATATTCAAGTTGTCTCTCTTTTGCCTCACGTAACAACTGTTCTGCCGTAATCTGCACAGGTGCAGGGGCTTTATTCTTGACCTGTTTAGAAAATATAGATCAAAGAATAATAATACGGTCTGTCTGATAAGTTCTTTTTATTTGAAAATTTACTGTTGCCATTATAATATAATTACCAAATACAATAATTATCTATTAATAATTGTTTCTATAATTTAAGAAATACAGTAACAATGCAAAATAATATTGTTAGGGTTGTCAATAACCATAGGTAATGAGTGATATCACAGGCTATTTGAGTATGTTGTAGTTCAGGTTCAATGTGACTTTGAACTGGTATAATATTTCTTGAACTGGTACAAGTTGTCTTGAACTGGTAAAAATCAGTATACTAATTAAGGGATTCAGTATACTAATTAAGGGATATATAATTATATATTTGTAGACTCATTTTTAATTGAATTTTTTTGGGACGTAAAAAATTGTAAATAATTTCATAATTTACTAATTTTTCTTCTGTACCTCCCAACCATTACCCTCCAGTTCCGCTTTTTCTCTCCATCTTTCTATCTATCTACTTAATTTTCTAACAATTTTTTCTTGTACAAATATCATACCTGAGATGTCCATGGCAGGATTCGAACCCTCGTTGTTGTGTGTCCAACTGATCTATAGTCCACCCTTCTTACCACTGAGCTACTGTGACAACTGCGATGTCAGCTACCATTTTCATTTCAATATACCATAACTCTTATGATGTACCCTAACCTAACATATCCCTTAACCAAGGCCCAGTTAGCCCAGTCTTGAAATCCTTCAATTAGTATACTGATTTGTACCAGTTCAAGACAACTTGTATCAGTACGAGAAATATTGCACTAGATCAAACTAAATTGAACCTAGCTGTTCAAAATCATACTGAACCTGAACAACAACATATATAAAGCATATTCGGTGTAATATTAATAACTGGGGAACTATTGTTATAAAACATATATATGCTGTTTATATGAAACATTAAAATGTTTTGCCAAAAGTTTGATATCGAATACACAAAGAATATTTCCACTTCAACACAAATAAGAACTGCTTCATTGGTAGTCGACTACACTGAAGCTCAAATCATTTGAACCCAAGTGCTCTATACCCAGCTGCAACCAATAATTTTTGCAAAACGAACAACATACCTTTGCGACTTTTGGTATTTTTTGCTTTCCTACTTGTTCAGCCATAATTACTATATTACTAAAATGTATACAACTTGAATAAAACCTTTATCGTCTTGTTTCATGTATTCCTCCAAATCGTCCTTCTTTCGAACCCTAGCAGTGAAAACACAAGGTGAACTGGTACTGAGTGCTATGCCGCTGACACCAGCACCACAGGCTCGATACAGAGGCTCGATGGTAAAAGATTTCTACAGGTAGCCAAGATTTCTAACCCTTAGTTCATAACTTGCACGTGATCGAGCACGTAAGCGGAT
Organism: Zoanthus pulchellus; assembly: GCA_027575285.2. Classification (NCBI taxonomy): domain Eukaryota; kingdom Metazoa; phylum Cnidaria; class Anthozoa; order Zoantharia; family Zoanthidae; genus Zoanthus; species Zoanthus pulchellus. The sequence goes on from JAOBRB020211856.1 coordinate 3,155, forward strand.
TATTTCTAAAGACTTACGTAAAGTCTTTCGCACGAGTTTTTCCGATGCGGTACAGGGGTCATGGCTTCCACGTACCAACAGTGCTACTGTAGTATTGGAAAGGCTCGCTCGCACTCGTGACGTATTTTTTTTGCGACAAGCGAATACACTTCTGGCAAGCAGTAAAATCCGAGTTTGAGAGAGGATTGGGGGGAGGGTATGGGGAGGAAGGAGCTTTTTCACCCATCTGATCTATACCGGTACGTGCCGCTCGATAAAATTTGGTAAGGACTAAGGGTTAGGGATCTGACTGTCTGGAATAGGGGGCAGTTTCTGGTGTTTTGTAGAGTTCATCAAAATACCGTATTTATAAATACAAAAATGTTTTTTGACGAATATGCTCTTATCACTGTCTACCCGTTTCTTCCTTCAGTCTTGAAACAAGCAAAGAGTCTCACAATGAGATATAACTGCGTGCATTCCATTCAGAACATTTTTCATTTGTGCATGAGGAGACCTCACCTTTTATGGTTGTACCTCTTACGACCCCTATAATCTCAAGATTTTAAATTTTCGAGGGGTTGACAGCCATGGTGATGTTCATCTGTGCCATTAACAAACCGACCAGCACAGTTATGAAGCCAGTCCTAAAAACACGTTAATGGACATGGTACGGTTAGACAGCATGTAACGCATGCTTACATCGTTTTAGGAGTAGGGTATGATTTTTTACTTAAAGGTCTGGGGCCCGGGGTAGGGTATTAATTTTGACCACTAACTAGTGGGTCTGGGATGGGATCAGGGTTTTGAGCTTAGGGCAGTACACGTGCACCCAGCCTACCCTGTTATAAACTGATCCAAGCCCTAAAAGTCGCTCAGTAAAGAAATTAATAGTTCAAGCCCGATACGTACTTTACAATTGTGATCTCTCAAAGTGAAACCTGGGAGTGAAAGACGCATTTTAAAAGTATTGTAAGCTAAAGGGGCTAAAAGCAGAATAACAAGACAAGAAAAGACAAGACTTTAATGGCTGCTTATCAGTAGTGCTTCGGTACATTGGAATAACACCAGAAAAGTTCAATACGATACTCTAATATTTAGCGAAAGGTTTATGTGAGAGTGTTTTGCACTTTGTTACATTCACTTATGAATTTTGAAATTTTTGGGGCTATTTTGTTAGTCGGACTACTCATCAGGTTTTTAAATACAGCCTTTACCTTCCCGAATGATTTCATATTTTGATAAAAAATATTTCCTTATGCTTTCATAGCTGGGACAACGTAAAAGGAAGTGAATTTCGTCCTCCATTTCCTTTTTACACACAGGACAAACTCTGTCTTGTAGCTTTACGTATGGTTTACGATATCTTCCTTTTTCTAGTTCCAAATTATGAGTTCTAAAACGCGCATCCTCTCCCCCCCTTCCCGCCCCATCCCCCCAAAATGGCCGTAAAGGTCCACTTGATAATATAAATGATGAATAAAAAAAATGAAGTTTACGGCGATATGATGGAAAATGACCATCAAAGCATATTTTGAATCACTTTAATTTTTTTAACCTGTAAAACAATCTCAAAAATATATTAGAATAAAATTTATTTTTTCAGTAGAGCAAAAAGTTTCAAGTAGTTTTTACACAAAACTTTAATAAGAGAAGCCTAACATATCGATTTTGCCCACAAGAAACGTCAATTTTACGTTTGGGGGTGGTGGTGGTGGGGGGGTTGACGTAAGAGACGTTAAAAAATCCTGAACTTTTTGGAAACATCTTGGAAGGCATATAAAATAACTTGCCTTTTTTTCATCGATCAGTTTCTTCTGTTTTTCACAAATTTTATGTTGTTTATATAGTAGTCTGATCAGACAAAAAATTTTATGCAGACAGTATCGAGTATTCTTCACAGCGAGCCAAGAAATCGGTGAAATCAGCCCGCATCATTCCTTTCTGTTGAGCTCGCGGTCACTGCTGACAGCTGACGTAACTTTTCTCTCCAGAACCCAGTGTATTCTATATTTTGTTGCTTGTTGCATTCGGTCATAAGTTATACGGTTATTGTTGTTTTAATTTGAAGACTTCGGCAGAATTTTGAGCGGAATCAAATCTTTATCATTGAAGCATGGAATTGACTTTGATGGAAACTTCATTGAAAACATTTTAAATATAGTTATAAAACGTATTCTCTGTTAACCGTAAAAACATTTAAAATGTTTTCAGAGCACAAAAATATCTGTACATCTTTTTGACATTTCTAGGGGGTGTGGGAGGGGGGTCTCCAGAGAAACGTAGAATTGACGTTTCTTGTGGGCAAAATCGATATGTGAGGCTTCCCTAAGATAACCTCATGTCTGGATGGGCTGGTCCCAAAATCTTTTCTTCGCGCTCCTCAGCAAAACTTCTTCGCACCCGGGCTTGTAAATCAAAACCAAAGTATTGCCAAGTCACCAAGAAAATTTCAAGCAAAATGGAGATTTTGAGTCAGGAATGCAATCCATAATTTTGAAACTGAATTTCCGAGACTGCGAGACTATAAACCTGATAAACGTTTTTTTATAAGAACCAGAAAAGTTTTCCGAGCCTCAAATTTGTTCTTACATTTTTAGTGAATTCAACCTTAAATTTTTCCTAATTCTGTTCTTATTTCTAGCTGCTCAAGTTGAAGAAAAAAACATAACTTAACAATGGCCCGTTGCATTTCCCACTAGTAAATGTGAAACACCGTGAGACGACTACTATACTAGTGTTTTATATTGTATTGTTAGGTTTATTTATACGAGTTTTAGTGAAGTTTCTACGTATAAAAAATATTCTTATAGAAATTGGGAACCTCAGCAGAGGTTTTAAGTTCTTTCAATAGAAGGCGGTTACCGGTGATGGGCCGCCGGCTACTTTGCTTTACACTACCGCCTATTTCGGACACTATTTTGGACCGGACTGTGCATCCAACTTTTCCTAGAGACTTTCAACCGCTCTTTTTGTTGAAAGTAAAATAACCTTTCTGGCTTTATTAACCAGGAATATTAATTCCTAAATCTCCGAATTATAGCAATTTTTTTAAATAAATTGAGCAAATTATAGAGGACTACCGTAGCAAATTAATGAAAGTCGCATTTACTATCGCATGAAGCTCCAACGCACGAGTTGCAGCCTGGATTTCCCTGTCCACGTTGTAATGTAACAATTGCGTGAGACTCCACTCCTAGATGCCTACTTTTCATTCATATCCTGCTACTCAAAAACTTACTGAAACCCCTGCATGCCTCAGCCTGTGAGATTGTACTTAAATAGTTCTTTAAAAATCAGTTTGGCAAATTCTAGCTTCATTGTTCTTATAAAATTGTTCTTAAAAAATAGCGTGGATATGGTAAAAGTGTAAAATTTAATACTGGGTAAAGTCCAACAATGGGAATATTGAATGTTGAGTCTATTCAACATCCATTCCGGCTCTGAACCTTGCATGACACTCCTGTAAACAAGCATTGTTGCTTAGCATGCGCAGTTCCACGTTCAATCCGCGGAATTGTGGGATATAAAGGTTTTTCCAAATACTAATATTCTCATTTCCAACCGTTTAATGTATGGCAAACATTAATTTTTAAACGGCAAATTACATTGGCTCGGTGTTAGATGAATACTAAATGTTAGTCACTGAGTTTTGATATTGCGTGAGACTAGTAAACAGTGATTTTTAGTCAATACATTTTTAAAAACAGCCTTATTATCCTTTTCACAAAGCTATCCTTTGACGAAGTACCGGAAACATTTTAATACAAAGGACAATATACCATTTGCCAGAAAGATGGATTATTTTTTTAAATTGCGAAATAAAATGTTTTGTGAGTACTCACAAAGTCAAAAATTAAAATAAACGTCACAATCATAATGCTATAGTTTGTATTGTTAAATGTACAGAGCCGTCTAACGTATGTATATACGTAAACAAATCAATTCAAGTATATAGTGGGTTTATTCTATAGATTCTCGAGCACGTATTTGTTAGACCAATTTGTGTCGTCGTTTGAATACTTATTCTGGAAAATTTGCCAACAGCTGATCTACTCGCAGTTCAAGTGTGGGTTTCTCCGTAGTTCAATAGGTATTCGTCATTTCCATCTTCAAACTACGTGCTTCCCTGACTTTATCTTCTTTTTCGTGATAATTAATAATAATTATATAACGGCGGAAAAAACTGTTTTAGTCCGTTTCCGGTATTATCGACACGTTATTAAACAAATAGTACTTATGAATCAGGCTAAATCATAACAAACAACACTTAATTCAGACATTCCTCAAGATAAGTATCCAAGTGTGACGTCATAGGGTTTAAAATTAGTGAACAAGCTTATGGAATTCGTTGAAATGTAGACTAACACGTATATAGTTGCTAAAATTCAGCATGTTTGTCTTTACTTTTGGTGAGATATTATTACAGTTATGCTCAATAGAACGTCATCACGACTCCATACAAATTTTTCAAAAACAATGGCTTTGTTCTTAAGGCTGTGTTCACACTTCACAAACGGAATAATAAGAAAGGAATGGAAGCATAATTTTCATCGTATTTTTTCGACTGAACCAAACAGCTGGTTTTAAAATCAAAAGTTTAAGGCGCCATTAGCAAATTTTTATATATTTTGCCATGATTTATAATTCATAGAATATTTTTGACAATTTCTTCAAATACAACCGAAAAAGTTATGTCCTTGTGGAGTGATCACTTGTCGTTTTTAAAAATTGTATGTTTCGTAAAATTACGGTCAAGAGAAAAAACTGGCTTCAAGATGGCGAATTTAATCTTTGGACTTCATAGACGGTTTATGACCTTCTCTAGAAGACAATGTCAGATGAATTCGCCTGAATTTGTAGTACTATTTTTAACGCGCACCCCATTTCTACAGTATCAGTTCTCGGAAGTCCAGGAACTTGTTCAAAGATGTTTCTAAAAAGTTCCTGCATGCCAATTATTACTTAAAAAGCTCGTTGTAAACAAAGTTGTAAACTATGATATTGCTCTCACACGAGTTGTACGTAAAGAACAGCTATGCAATTTTTCACCATTAATTTTAAGAGAACAATTAGTTATTAAATGTTTAGTTATTAAATGTTTTAGAAGGAATGTAGATAGCTCGTTTTTTCAAGATTCGGTACACCGACACAGTCGTCGTAAGACCTGCTGGCAAGAACCTGTAAAATTATGTTGACGTCATGGGTTTTCCTGAAACAATCTGCAGCTGAGAAAACACCAACATATTCAACATTTTCATTAGATAATATTGAGCCATGCAAATATACATATGCGGGGTACCTTGCATCATTTGATTATGTAAATAATAAACCGTTTCTAATTGGTTGTTCTAGAAACATTTCTACCAATGAGATGGGCTGTTTAAATCTTCGGTGAAATACGGTGGCGGGTCAGTCACTTTGAGGAAGCCAAGAAGCAAGACCTGAATATTTAACTGTAGACTTTATTACTGTAAGTTGCGATTTCTTTATACAACAACATGAATTTACTTAAATACTTGTGTGTTTTCCTGATGTATTTTAAAGTAGTTTTATTTTATCCATAGCAAGGAATCCAAGATAATCAAAAATTATGTGTGGTAAGTTTGTCACGATTACGCTATGCCTACGTGGAAACCTATTCACTTTGGGAAATTTGCATTTTGGAAAATTTTGATTTTTGTTTCCAAACTTATAAATGGTTCTTAAATTTGCTCATGAACTGTTTTCTAAATTTCAAACAGGTATCTTTGCATATCTGAACTTCTGTGTTCCCAGAAACAGGAAGTACATTTTGGAAGCACTGGTCAAAGGATTACAGAGACTGGAATATAGAGGCTATGATTCTGCAGGTAGGTAACGTTAGTTTGTTTGTATGTATGGGTTCATATCGTTTTTCAAAATTATTTATAATTTCAAAATCCTGCCCTCTTATTCTCATGAATAAATTTTTCATGATTACTTTTACAGGAGTTGCCTATGATGGCGTGCAGGAAGAGGTGAAGTAAGTTAAAAAAAATGATCGCAGTTAAAGAGTTAAGCTTGCAAATTTAACTCGTTAGAGGTTCATACATGTATTTCGGTTGACTAGATGCATCCAAATTTTTAAATGCATATTTTCCGCATTTGCGCTTACTTATTTTTGCATGCAGTAAACCATCTTGAGACCTTAGGGTCGTACTAACTTGTCAACAGCGTGGCGTGACTCGATAAATACGAAAATTGAGAATGGCTAGCACATGATGTACACTTGACCTAATATTTACCCCTCTTTTACGTTTTTTGTTTGTAAAATAGAGCATTTGACAATTTTTATACCTTGAAGAAACTGTAAACATCAACAATCGACTGTGAATAAATCAATGATTTGGCATTGCACTGCTGATCATGACCACCCAAATTCTTCTCAGTACGTGTAAAATACAGCGTAAAACTTTAAAAATCAATGACTTGTGTATAAACTGTATCTGTAGAAACACGGACGCGGCTTGCTATTATGTAAATAAATCAATCTAGTTAAAGCTAGTTTCTAAGTAACTTGTTCATTTTAAAAAGATTTTATATTGAAATTTATGTGATATTACATAAATTATTAGAAATGGCCTTTATATGGTACTTTCAGATATTTTTTTCTCTACAAAAAAGCTAGGTAAAATGTTCTTATTGGGGTCTACTATTGTTTATCATACAAACTAAATCTTACCCAGATCCTAACTTAATGTTATGCACAGTCAAATAGGTTTCTTCCATTGAGGATTGGGTGGGGTGGGGGGGAGGGTAAAAGGTCAGTGGATCAGCAGATTTGGCCCAAAATTTTGTTCGGATTCAACAATAATTTCAGCAGATTTGCGGATCCAACAAATCTGTTGGATTCAGATGTTTTGGCAAAAATCTTGTGCAGATTATGGATTCAAAGCATAATTCTCTAGAGCCAAACTGCAGATCTCTCAATAGGCGACAAGCCACTCAAGTCCAAGAAGGCATCGACAGATTTGGCACTGAAATTGTGTGGATCTGCTGATCCTGTAGCCTCTTTCACTTTTTTATTGGCTGCCAAGTTGAGCCTTAACATGTGAGCTGTTCAAGTGGACTTTCTGAGACCCTCAACTTTCTGACTGTGTAAACTTGTAAACAGTTTCTGAAAAGCCCTCTGGGGAGAACTTATGTATGATTATTATTATTATTATTATTATTATTGTTATTATTATTATTATTATCATCATCATTATCTTGATATATGGCCATAAAAAGTATTAGCACTTTTCACAACTTACATGAACATCAGAATAAAGTTTTTTTATAAAAAGAAGTACAAAATTTCTTTTTGATTCTTTGCTTTAGATTGGTGAGGAAACAGGGTAAAGTCGCTGCCTTAGCAAAAGTAATTTCAGGTAAATTTACTCTAATTTTTATACAAAATACAAAAAAGTCAAATGAATATAAATTTTTTGTTGTTTGAAAATGTTTAGTTTATCAATTATTATAATTAGAAACTTAGAAATACTCATTGTATGTCGTTTTTCTGGATAATTTAAGTTTAAATATCGGAGTTGTGTAAGATTGGCAATGTTAAATGTGGGAGACACATGGTGTTTGAGGGAAAATGAGATCGAAATTTTGAGATGGACTGAGAGAGCAATTTTTTAAAAATTGATGGCCTAAAGAACTAAATCAGTAAACTTAAATAGCTATCAGAACTCCACTATTATTTTCGTTATACTTATAATAATATGTTAACACTTTGCAATAAACATTATTGTATTTTTTACAAATTGCTCACTAAAGAGTAAGACTGCCATTGGATTCAGAAACAATTTTTTCGGTTCTGTCATTTGCAAGCACATACTCAATAAGTAACTGGAAGCAGTCATTTTGTGAAATATCCTAGTGTGCTCTAGGGTTATCATCATCATCAATCCAGCTTTGATCCAGTTTTATCCCTGTAATCGAGGGTGGCTGGATTTACCCACTCTGCAAGCAATCTCTCCCACTCCCACTCTCCATCTCGCTCAGTTCATGACATCTTCTTTCTTCAAACCAACACTCCTAAATAACTCTCCTCCACCTGTGATCTGCATGCCTTCCTCGGTCATCCTCACTTCCTCTTTCCCTTCACTTCAAAATTTGGTTAGTGTTTGGATTTTAGAGTTATTGCAGTGCCTGTAATTAGAGATAAATTGAAGGGTCTAAGGCCTAAGTGACTTTTGATTAAGTTGTTGACTCTCCCTACATTTTCCCTATTATGTCTTTTGGGAGAATTTAGCTTTTCATGCTAAGTCACTTAAGTTGTTTTTGCTTTAGACCTTTAATTAATATTCCTCTATAATAACTAATTATTATAGCTAGTATTGTAATGTGAATTTATTGTATTTTCAAATGATAATTCATAGAACAAACAGATATTTCAAATGAAGAAGAATTGAATGTCCATGTTGGGATAGCTCATACACGATGGGCTACCCATGGGGAACCTTGTGAACGGAATAGCCATCCTCAAAGATCAGATAAGAATAATGGTGAGTTTTGCTGTTATTCTCATTCTAATTACAATTTTTGCTAGTGAAGCGAATAGCATATTCTATTTTATATACAGTGTAATTTTCCGATTTCACTGTCTACTAGTTTCTAAAACATGCGTTACAATAAAGCAAGAGCTTATGTTGTACTTTGTTGAAAGTCTATTGCATGGCAGTTTGAATCGAAATGCATTAAATTGCAAAAAAAACAGCTCATTTTGACACTATCATAATATATTGTACTTACTTTTACGATACCTGCTTCCCCACATCTGGGACAATCTGTTGCAGTCACGTGTTCCTAATTCACGTGACCGTTAACAGTATGTCATTTCACTATTCTTGTTTTTTCATTTATGTGCGAACAAGCCTTCGAGAAGGAGCCGAAAGCTCATATATATGCTTTAACTTTTTATAAGTGATGAGTAATAGTTTAAAACTTTGTTAATAGTATATTGTACTTGTAGCACTAGAACACTCTATTAGAAATAACTAGTAGTTACTAGTAATATACTGTATAAATTATGTCATTAAAATTAATACATATTCATTTATTGTTTGCCTATTTTTCAGTCTTAATAAACATAACATTTTTTTCTGTCTCCAGAGTTTGTTGTTATTCATAATGGGATTATCACAAACTATAAAGACATAAAGCAGTTTCTAGTAAGCTATTGAACTTTTATCCTCTCATATTTAAAACTTTATTAATACTTTTTAAAACAAAATGTTTACAATGCAACTTACAGTAATTAGTTAATAATGACAACTTCTTTGTCGATAAGTTTGTTTTGTATGTGGATGCAACTAGGAAGACTTGAAATCGTTGTTTTTTTACAGTGTTTCTGCTGTCCTTTTTCATATTATAAACTAAGTTAATTTTTTAAGTCAATGTTTATTGATTTGTTATTAATTAAATATAAAGTGTTTTAATTTACTCAAGACCTTAATCTTTATACATAATTGTTGTGGGATAGACTTAATCTTGTACATATATAGTACATACATGTATTACGTACATCAAAACCCATTCAAACCAATCTGATCTGGAGGAAATGGTACTATAGCTAAAACAGTTTTTAAGTGTTGCCAAATTTTATATAATTTGTAGTTTAGGCAATAATTTTGGTTATTTACACACCCTGTTAGAACTGTTTTGGATGGTCCAAAACCATACCCTGTTCAAATAGGTACACATACTGGTATTAATAGTCAATAATTGTGTCATTCCCCACCCCTCCCACTCTTGGGAGTAAGCTTCTCTTTTGAGGCACAAAGCTTTAAAATATTATATTTGTTATGTGTTTAACACTCTAATTCATCTGGTAGTAGTTTATATTTTATAATTCAATCGAGTTAGATATTTGTTGCCATCAGTTTTTATGCATATATTGAAAGAATTATGCTGTTTTTTTCCTCTAGGAAAAAAAAGGATTCACATTTGAATCAGAAACAGACACAGAAATTATTCCAAAGTTATTAAAGTACTTATATGATAAATTGGTAAGTTTTTTTATTACAGTTTTGCTCGTTTATTATTATCACCATAAACTTGATCTCTTTACTATCACTATCATCACTGTCTGATGATTTATTTTCCTATATTAATCTCTCTCCCTGTCTATTCTACAGGTGAAGGAAGGAAAGAAAGTGTCATTCCAAGGCCTAGTTGAACTTTGTGTTGAGCAGCTGGTATGACAACCAAATAGATTATATATAGCAACTAGTCTTAATTGTAAGGTAGTCATTAAAGCTATATTACCGTTTTGTAACTACTGTGCTGGCAGGTCCAAATAATTATGTGAAACTTTTACTCGGGTTAAATTTACTCAATATGTTATCTTAAGATTTAAATTTGTCTGTTGTTACCAACACAAATAAACTCCTAACGAACCTGGGACAAAATGGAAAATGCAGTAATTGGAAAACATGGAAGATTCTAATTTTTGGTTCAGTAGCAGTTAATTGTAAATCAGGTTGTTGACTACATGTAGCTACAGCAACAAAATTCTTGCCCTTGGTGAGTACTAAAGACCAAGCGCTTCTTTCAGTAGTCTGTCTTAATTTCAAAACAACTTTCTTCTTGGGAACCATGTGTGCATGACTCCTTTCACGTGATGAATGTCTACTTGGGTTCCCTGTGATTATAAGTTCTGTACCTCATCCTCTTACACAGTTCTAACCATGACAAAGTACTTACTAGCTACTACTAACATCAGCTATAACTACAAAAAATTAATGGTATATAAAAATGTGAATTATTCCTTTTATTTTATAGGAAGGTGCATTTGCTTTGGCAATTAAAAGCAGTCTTTTTCCTGGAGAAATTGTTGCAACAAGGTGAAGTTTTTTTAACTGCATTTTTTGTCCTGTTCAACAAATAAACTGGTTAAAAAAAATAAACTGGTTAAAAAATTTATTTTCCAAGTTGAAAAGAAATTACCTATTGAAAATTTTTAACTACAACACATATCTCAATTTAAGCAACAAAGGAGAAGTCACCTATAACAATGTTCTCCTTCATGAAACATGAAAAAATGTATGTTAAATTTTATGGAATTGAAAAAAATCGCTTATCATTAATGTTATCTATTGTTCATTCATACGTACGGTTCAATCTTGATCTCTTTTAATGCTGTGGTGTACCACACACAACACATGCAAAAATGTTTCACAATAACCTTAAATGGCTCTTCCCCCCCCCAAGGTATTTTCTTTCTGATATTTCAGTTTTAATGTTGTTTTTTTTCTGAGCTATCCAGTGATCCGGTGCGATGATCCAATCCAATGATTCGATCCAGCAATCCAGGTTTTACAAATGTCCTGACCAATCTATATCTCCAACTGCTAATAAAAAAGGTTTCTGCCAGAAGTCAATACCTTACAACTAACTTTCAACTTTTCAAACTTTTGCACTTAAAATATTGCAACCAGTTGCAAAAATGCAACCATGATTTTTTTTTATTTTCAAGCCCTGTTCAAATAGCCCAGCAAATTCACCTTTTAAAAGTTTGTTGTCATGTGTTGTTTATAATGACAGGCGAGGAAGTCCTCTATTGATTGGTATCAAGAGCGGGTCTTCTGTCAAAGTTGACAGACTTCCTATCATTTACAGTTCAGGTATGTCCAAGGTTTCAATACAAACTTTACAACTATTTTTAATTATGGGACAGTATATTTTTATAATTACAGTAGAGGAACATTCTGTTAAACAAGCTTCTTCAACTATATTCACTAATTAAGGCTAAATTATATGCACAAGATACTGTAGTCATTCAATCATCACTGACAAAGCCTTAGTAGACAAAATGATTAAAAATATTTAAAAAATAACTTTAAGACTTGCCTGTTAAAGGACATTTTTCTCTAATTAAGTCCTATTATCAATTCACCTAAATTATCAGGCTTGACATTCTGTACTTCTAGTTAAAAACAACTTTCCTATTTGAGGACACTACATTGTGTGTTTACATATATGATGTACAGTACTTATCGACATGTTTTTTAAAACCTAAAAAGTTTCACAGAAACATGCATTCAGACCTTGTACTGAGATATAGTGAAGTTTTTTAGCATTTTTTCAATTTATGGATCAAGCTACAGCCATTTCTTTGTGCCAATTTGCCCCAACCTGTTTCCCGCCATTTGCACAACCCAAATGCATTCTGGGAAACCCAAAAATTTTGACAAGGACAGACAGCATTTCCTGCAGTAATAATTTTTTTACTAAGTGTAGAGTATCCACGGAGTTCTGCCAAACTTTTATGCTTGAATTGTTCAGTCGTCAAAACTTCCAAAAAATGCATTGACAGCTCAATGAATTTGCCTCTCTTCAAGCTTCAAAGCCAACTTCTTTCGGCACCTGTGGAAACCCACCGAGTGGAAATAATTTTATGCCGTAAAAATCGCTAAAAAATGTGGCACCTCGCTGGTTTCTTTCAGCAAGTAAGCTCAAAAGCTACCTTTAAGCTTCATGATGCTATCCAGTAGTGAAGAGAAGCAAAAAAGGCTCGAAAATGAGCAAAAATTCATTTTTAACGTCGGCTGCAGCAGTGACAAGACAATTCAATGATACCATCACCTCATAAACTGAAAACATGATCCCTGGGGACTACACAATGTGGGATGTTTCCATGGAAATGCCTAATATGGATTAGAGAAAGCCAATTGTTCAAAATCGCAAAACCTGCCAGGAGCCAAAGGGTTAATAAAATTACATTGTGGCCATATGGCTAAATTAACATGATTATGTATAATATACATTAATGTACAAGGTAATACAATATTAAATAAAGTATTTTATAAAATTTAAAAACATATTAAATAAAAAAGTTTAATAATTATAAAACGGCTAAACCATAAATGACATATACATGTCAAGTAAATTTCTATTGCTTGAAACTTTCTACATAATTATTGCAAAAATATAAGAACTTTTGTTCCATTAGTTGTAAACTATGTGCCCAGACTCTCTGTCAGGGGACTTTTAAATTAGAACCAACACACATGTATCTTTCGTAAAGAATACGGTGGTTATCCCAATGTTGTGTTGTTTATCTCTTCTAAATCTACAGAGAGCATTCTAAACAATATAAATATACATGTGATCCACTATACCAGAATATCTATGTGTCACTCATTGACTGTCAGTTCTGTCATTATTTGTAAAGCTCTCTCGACACTGGCTCGTCGAAACCGTGTCGAGTTCCCAGATTATTGCACTTAAAATATTTATGTATCAAAAGATCAATGCATAATATAAAACAATGCATTTATTAATTTAATAAATATTTTATTATTAATAATTTACAATAGTTATTTATAAATGATAAATTAAAAGAGAGCTACAACTTCTGTTTAAAAGCTGTTAGTAATTCATGTTTTATTCTCGAAACAGAAACACATGTTGTAGTTTAATATTCAAATTCAAATTCTTAAAACAGTCAGTATGTTTGTAAACTTGTTTAAGATAGTTAGTTCATGTTTTGTTGTTTTAATGGTACGTACAGTGAATGTTTGTAGTTATTTACAAATTTAATGGTGTTTACAGTTCATGTTAATAGTAATTTTTCTGTGATGTATGTAAAAATTGTATAATTGTCCCAATTTTATTCTTATATTACTAATTAAATTATATGTTTTGATTATGTAGCATGAGTAGTATATAAATTTGTATTCAATCACTGTTCTAATGTGACCACTTTGTCTGCATCTTATTTTGTTTTGCATGCAGTGATAAGTTTGTTATACTCCTGCTCTATCTGTCCTTGGTTTTCAGTATCTGTTTTCACTGTTTAAAACTTTACAATTATTGCAATTAATATCTTTATTTCACTTGTTAAATTATAATTGTTTTAATTAAGCAAAGGTAATCTACTAATAAAAATTAATTAATACTTAATTGCTGGGACTTGTTCTTGCTGTTAATTTCTTTAATTTAAATTTGTAACAAAAGACTTTTGGGTGTCATTTCATTTGGAATAAAATTGCATGACCTTGTGACAGTCCAATTCTTTTTCTGTGTGACACACAAGTATATTCTCGATATCTTAAATTAAATACCTTGACTCCATCTACATTATTTGACTCTTATTTTTCTTTTCAACAAGATTAAATGAAACACTTGAGTGGTGTCTATGATAAACATTGGTATTGGGATACTGGCAGTTATACACTTTGTCAGTGACAATTTTATCAAGATTACATTTTTCATAGTTGTACTATTTAATATATGATTTTACATGTATATATGGGCTGCAGCAACATGCCATTTTCTAGAGCTGATGAGAGGGAGGAATTAAAATGAGGTTGGCTTTTTCTACAGGTGCTCTCACTTAACGTTGATTTAGCTTGCTTTTACATACTGAGCTTGGTTTCTAGTGTGACAGATCTTCTTGAGGTTGTTTAAATGATCCACCTTTTAGTGAACTTTACTATCTCAGTGTATGAAGTTAATAAAATAAAGTAGTTAAGGGTGGAAAGCCTAAGAAAATTGTCATTAAAAACATTTTCTTTTTCATCTTGACCAAATTTCATATATTAAATACTTGCTCTTCAGATTTCAGTCTACAATAATTATGCTAATTTTGAAAATTAAATCCTGGTTATAAAAAGCTGCTAAGATAATACTTCTTTAAGTAGCTATAGCAGTGTATAGTGTTACTTGGCTGCATTTCCACATTTTATTTGGGTTGTAAGTCACTAAAAAATTATTGTGAGTGATCGACTTTTGATGAAATTATTAACTCTCACCAGATTATCCATATTTATAATTATCTAAAAAAAATGTGAGAGTGTAGCATTTCATTCAAAATAAAATTGTTTTTCACCTCACAAAACTGACATTAAGTAAACCTTTGTCAAGTTTTAATCTCTCCCTACATTATCATTATTTTTTAAAACCTGTTTGAGAATTTAGTATTTCATACAAAGTCACTAATATGTTGTTTTTGCACTAGCCCCCCAATTGACAGTGAATATGATAAAAGCGTTGTTGAATTTATAAAATCTTGGCCACTTAGAACTGTGCTGTTCTTTACAAGTTGGAGTTATATGATACTGCTGTATTTCATACTGGCGTACAAAAGACTCCCTGTTTCATTTTACTAAAAACACTAGTATATCTTGTTAAATTACCAATAAAGGTAATTTGTTGCTAAAACATAGAGTACCTCGAAGGTTAATGGTATAGTGTGCAACGGATAAGAGATAATTTTATTAATTAAATTTAAATGTTTTCAATTACATATTGTTAAGCAAAGTTAATATAAACAAGCAGATCAAGGGAAAACTGAAAAAACAATTGAATTATCGCATTTGTTTGTTTTTTTTGGAGGGGGATCATTTGGGAAAAATCTGTGCTCCAACATATTAATTTGGTCAGGCTATATTTTGCCAACAACAACTGCAAACTAACATGTTCATTGTCAAACCCAAACTTTGTCCAACTTTTTCTATTGGGTTCTACAATTTATGTTTAAGTGGTGTTATTTGGGTAGTCCTTAGTACAATGATCTAAAAGGGCTTGCAGCCAAGGTTTGAACACTGTACATTGCAGCTTTGTCTTGCTAACTGGAAGCTTATATTCTATTGTCTTCTAACTCTGTTATGTTGTGCTGGGATGGCTGTGGTTTCTAAAAAGGAAAAACAGTGGGTAAGTAAAGTGTGCATGCAGACAACAGTGGTCCAGTTTTTCAGATTTATATCATTGATCATAAATACTTTATTTAACTTCAATAATATTTTGAAGGAAATGGTTGCACATTATTCCTAGCTTATGTTTAATTGCTCGACAGCTCAGATCTTGGTATAAAGGCGAATTTGCAGAGGGAAGAGAAAATGCCTCCGAGTCAGATTGAGATTGACAAATCTGAGTCCACATGCCGAACCCTGGACTCGATCCCGGGTCATAGAAGTGGAAGGGGCAACTGATAACTAATATGCCAACCTGACTCTCAATTTTCAGTGTTTCAGTGTTTATAAGTGTACTTGAGGTTGATATCTGTAAAACAGTACTCAATACATGTAAATAGAGCAAAGTATATGGCAGAGAAAAATTCAAGAGAACTACATGTTTATTTCTACAAGCTTGTTTTATGGTTTTTAACTTATATAGTTATTAATATCATGATTACTTTTAGGCGCTGAAGTCCTTTTCTCTAAGTTCCAGTTTCCAAAAAAGTAAATTTTATCATCATCGTCATTCTGTGGCATCCGAGGCCAGGATAGTTATAATTACAGGGTTCGCACGTCCTGGAAAATCCTGGAAAAGTCCTTGAATTTTGGAAATAAAAATCCAGGCCTGGAAAAGTCCTGGAAAAATGGAATTTTGAAAAATGTCCTTGAAAAGTCCTGGAAAATTACAAAAATAAATAAATAAATAAAAAACTACCGAGAAATAAATAAAAACGTTCCTTTTCGCACAAATTAATTCCAAAGGCTATTTTGTTTGCTTGGTGTTGCAACATTCGCAAAAACAGAGGTTGAAATAAGCAATAAGAAAAATGCTGAAAAAGTTTTAATTGAATTTACTAAGTGCTTAAAATTTGTTTATTATTTAAAGTCCCATTTGTGTATCTGTATATACTTACAGTTTCGTTCATTGATTCATTGAACACATTTTAAGAAATTTTGTCCTGGAAATTTATTTAATTGTCCTGGAAATATCCTGGAAATGTCCTTGATTTTTACTTGCCACTTTCTGTACGAACCCTGTAATGATGTTGATGATTGATGATGATAATGATGATGATGATGATGATGATGATGATGATGATGATGATGATGATGATGATGAAAGATATTGATGTTTATATTCATGATAATATTAATGAATGATGATGATTGTAATAATAGTAATGAAGGTGGACGATCGAGCTGGAAGATGTTTCTGATAACTTATTATGGTTGATGATAATGACAAAAATTGTATTTTTTTTTTTGGCCTCGGCTTTAAAGTTCCGTTGTCTATACTAAAACGAAACCTATTTGCCTCGTGTAAGCTATAATATTGTTTTGAAACTTTAGCTCACGAATGAGCCTAGACCCAGCCTAGTAGGAATAATTTAAATGTAGTCAAATAAACATTGGAAATTCCAAAAGGAAACAACTAAAAGATTTGTCCAATTTATATATATCTAACAGATCATTTATTTTTGTAAGATAATTCTGGGAGCCAAGAATTATATTTTTGTTTTCCAGAAAGCAGAATTTGATTGGGATTCAAAGCTTCAAGGTACTTATACTACTTATATTTTGAAGTTGTTTAAGAGCATGTGACGTATTACAATACGTTTTCGTAGTTTTATTTATGTACTCAAATCATAGCTTTGTTTGAGTAACATCATAATAATATATGTAGCTAGATTATATTCTCTTTTTCCTTTTGAAAACACGGCAAAAGAGTCAGAAGTCAGGGTAAGCAATGTTCTTTGTTTAGGTTTTGTCATAGGTTTAGTGGCGATAGTATATTATCCTTACGCAAAGTATTTCAAACAAAAAAGAAAAGCATTCATTTCAACAAATCACCAGCCATTACGTACGCGACATTGAATAGGCCTTATTTGTATTCCCGGACAGCCCTGGGCGAGTGCTCGATGCCGAGGCTCATGCGAGGGAGTATGGAGTAATTCCAATATGGCTTCCATAGGAGGGGAAGAGAAAGAAGTTTAAAAATGGAAAGTTCCTGAGTTGAAATCCTACTTACGGTTATTCCACGGCTCTGTAAATAGTATCTCAACTCAGGAAATTTCCATTTTTAAACTTCTTTCTCTGCCTTTCCTATGGAAGCAATATTGGAATTACATATTCCCCCGTAAGAGCCTCGACATCGTGCACTCGCCCAAAGCCGTCCGGCAATACGAATAAGGCCCATTATAATCGTCAAATCTAGACCACTACACCACTCATGCTTTTTAAACCTCGACTATATTTTAGACGTTAGGCTAGCCGAGAAAGCGATTTTAAAACTGCCTTTTCCACTTAATAAAAAACATTTTTGAATTGTTGTTTATGGGACACTGCATTCGACTGAATTTATAAGTGTTTTTCTTATTAAGAACTACAAGAGCAAACGTTGAAATTGATTTATCATACAAAATATGAGAGTATTGCCCCTATGCAGTATAATGGAGAAATCACAAAGAATGAATGGGAAACGTTTCCATTGCATGTTTGAGAAAACAGAGCTTCATCCGTGTGTTTATTTGCCAATCTTTTTCAAGTTCTAATCTCAACTATTAAATCTTATCGATCTATATGTATTTATTCGTAAACTTAAACGCAAAACCGCACTATGAAATGGTTAGACCTTCCCATATCTCGCACCTTTCAAAATTTAAAATATATATTTTGTTTCGTAATAATTTTCTTCGGTTTGAAACAGAAATCAACAAAAAATTATGAAACTTAAGTCTCGATTCTGTAATTTCGAGAGAGAAAGTGAAAGGTGAAATGAATATGCGCTCTTAAGGCGGGAGTACACCCAAAAAAGATTTTTTTGACTACTAATCATGACCAGCAACTACATGTTTGAGTCTCTTGTTACCATGGTAACGAAATCAGCTGGAATAAACTGCTAAAAAGCACCCCTTCCTTGAGAAAAAAAATGAGCCAAAACAACAAAACTGAATGACCTAAAAATATTTTTATGAATGTCTCTGGGATGAGCAAAGGATCCTTATTCATTTTAAGTAATTGCTGAAAGAAAAATGTTTAAGTCTAAAATTTAGAAAAAACAAGACTTTTTTCTTCAATCTCTCCCTGCCA
>JAOBRB020211857.1:0-12100 GCA_027575285.2 Zoanthus pulchellus
ACTTCCGGTGGCAGATTGGGACTGACAGCATAGAGAGGAATTCGCCTCTGGCGAGAAGCCATACAAAAATGAAAAATCGCAAAACTTTTCTTGTATCAAAAATTTAGTATCAATTTCTAAAACTCGTGACACGACAATGCCTATCTAATTTTTTTTTAAAATGTAGTTGCAAAAATTTGTTCCTTTGAATGGAATTTTAATGCTATTTTTTACCATTGAAAAATTACATCAATGACGAAGGAATTTAAATAAAGTACTTCTCATTGGTCGATGTTTTGTATGCCGCTAGCTTCTGTCTTAGGCAATTTTTCCTTTCTAAAAAGCAATTTGATTGGTCAAAAGCACTCGCCCCATGCTCTTTACTTTAAACGAGCCATCGTACTTTGTTCACTCTGCATGCATTGACCATTCAATTTCGTCCACGCGTCTGATTTGAATTTCTCAATTTCTCTGCCTTTTGTCTTTACTTTCCTTTTCCTTCCAAAAGTTTTAACCTGGCCAGAAGCTGAAAAACCTAGAAATTACATCCTTCTCTTAAAACCAAAAAATATCAAGAAGAAAATAGCAAATATGTTGTCGAGAAGCCGTATGCTTCGACTAGTTATTTTTTTGGCTCTTGCCACATGCTTCACCGCCTGGATTACATCTGCGAACGATGATTCCAAAGATGCTGTCAGTACTGCTGCGGATGAAGAAGATGTAGAGCCGGAAGTAGAGGAAGAAGCTAAAAAGGTAAAAAAATATTTTAGTTTGAGGATTTGTGCAAAAACTCAGTTAATCTTAGATTTTGTGGCATTTTACTAGGATGACAAACCAAAGCAGAAGAAGAAAGAGATGGAAAAATTCAAAGCTCCTGTAATTCCTGAAGGCTACGAAGGCGCTGTGTATTTTGCAGAACCTTTTGATCAACGCGATTCGTTTGAGAAAAGGTACCTACGGTTATTAACCGAATTATTAACAAGTTTAGGAGTTAAGCTGTATCTTTTAGAATATTGTGCGTGATCTTGAGTGTTTATTTTCTTCCTTTCTAAAAACGCCCTTATTTTTATCACTTTATAAAATTATTTTGCCAGGTAAGCAAAATTGGACGCCAAAATGGAGTTGAACAACTGATTTAAATTCTTGACTGTAGCCCTCTCAATGCCTTGGCACCGAAAATCTGAAAAATTTCAAATAGTGCACTTAAAATGAAAAATTCAAAGATGTTTTTGATTTGGAAAGGTCTTTCTACATTTTAAATGATATTATTATTAAAAGTGCTGTTATATTTTTTGGTCTTGGTTTGGTTGACAATTCAAATATCCAGTCATCTTAGTTCATACTTATCAGTTTGCCAGGTTTACTGAGCAAGACTTTCAAACTGTTTACTATAATTATATTCATTTAGTAGTGCATTTAGGTAAAATTTCTGTATTTAGGCGTACTTTTTAGTCAAAGAAACTAACCCTAACCCAGACTTTAACTTCTACGGTTATACACAATGAAATTGCATGCTTAAATAGGTTTGCCCTAAGGACTGTCAAAATGTGCGAGCCATTGGTTCATTTGATAGAAACAAGAAATACTTCATGAACCTAAAACTTGCTTGCTACCGATGTTACATTAATGAGAAGACCTAAAAAGGACGAAGCAACTGACAATGGCTGCCTTATTAGGTGCTTTTAATAATAATAATAATAATAATAATAATAACTTTATTAACGTGTCAAAGGTTCTAGCTCACATAAAAGTAAACTAATTGAGGACACCTAACTATTTTAACTATTCTTGGTTTGTATACATTCTATTGAGACACAAATGACAATAGACATAGTGGCCATGTTATTGTGCGAAACAAAAGAAATAATCAAAATTCTTTTGTTAAGAGTATGCCAACGTGGCCACCATGATGTCAGGTGCAAATGGGCAATTACTTTACTGGGGTAGATCCAGGGGTAAAAAGAATTCTTAATAAGTTTGGCATAAAAACTGCACTAAAAGCCGTTCGAAAAATTTGCAATTTATTCCCTAATCCTAAAGAGTCTTGTCCAATCTGATAAAATTAGAGGAGCAATTTATTCAATACCATCCTTTGACTGTAATGCTGAATATATAGGAGAAACAAAATGCAAGTCTAAAACTTGCCTGAAGGAACACAAGTCAGTAGCCCAAAAATCATCAAAAAAAGATGACATCGCATTGGGACTCTTTTACTATTTTAAAGACCAACAATGAAAGGCTGTTTAAGGGTAGAATTTTAGAAATAAAATTCATTCAAGGATATGTGCTTTTTATGGAAGTTTGTGGTTAACATACTCTGACTCTGAGCTGAAGAATCGTAAAAAATTTGTTTCACATTATTCACTGCCAACAATGGGAACTATTTTTGTTGGGTAGACTTTTTGGTCTTTTCTTGAATTGATTTTTGGTACATGATTATGCCCAAGCATGATTGCATCCGAGCATGATTGTGCCCAAGGATGATTGTACCTCGCAAATGACAACAGTACTGCTAACATTCATATTTTAATAGTGTCAGAATATTTATTAGCCAGTCATTTTACATTTAACGGCTTTTAACTTTGTAGATGGGTTAAATCCACTGCTAAAAAAGATGGGGTAGATGCTGCTATCTCAAAGTATGATGGTAAGTGATAAATTTGATAAATAGAGATATGAATTTTGAGCTCAGTAATAAAACTTGAAGGTAAATTATTCGCAATGACACAAGTGTGGAGAAAAGAAAACTCTGAATCCTTAATTGGATTTGAATTTGTGACCTCTTAAACACCAGGCTGGGATCCCGGTACGTTGCGGGGTTGCGGATCCTCACAATCAGGCACTTCGCGCACAATCCTGCACAATCGAGAAAATTAGGTCAAAACCCACACAATTACGAAAAATATGACATAATTTATGTACTTGTCTTAATAAATAGGAAATTCTTACAACTTGTTCGTCAAAAACAAAATGGCACTCATTCAGTTGAGAGAGACTGTGCTCTAGTACAAAAAACGAAAGGCCTTCCAAACGCTCATCCGGGCTCTCGCCACTTTATTAAAGTTGTTTTTATTGGCGAGCAAGCTATTAGTATTTTGAGATTGTCATTCAATAGCTCTGAATTCGAGAAATAAACTTTGTAACCATAGGTATACTTGATTAAACGCTTGAACTCTGACCAAGACCTCGTAGAAAGGCTGATTTTCTGCAGAAGTATGTGGAAAATCGTATTTTAAAGGTAGACATTTTTTGCACAATTCCGCACATTTTACCGCACAATCAACATGTTTTCCCGCACAATTTGTCCTTGAATTCCTGCACAATTTAAATATTTTTTCTGCAACATACCGGGATCCCAGACCAGGGCCCAGTTGTTCAAAAGCCGGTTAGCGCTAACCCAGGGTTAAATATTTAACCTGTAGTTTTGTTCTCAACCTTTAAGAGATGTATTTGATCTGTAAATTGGGGATTTACAAGTTTTTTCGAAGGAAAACCTGAGCAATATATTAAAAAAATCGTAATCTTCTTCCTAGAGAAGAAATTTCTGCTTTAAGTTTTGCTTAACCCAGGGTTAACTTTAACCTACCTTTGAACAACCCAGCCCAGGAGTTTAGTTCAGTTAATTTGTCTTAATTTGGCTTGTACTCTATCTTTTGAGCTATGAAAAAACATGAAGATCAAGGTCACTAAACCGAGCTAAAACATGTGACACATCTGACTGATCATGGCCAAACATTTTTTTTATAGAGACCTCACATTCAGTGAATAATCTCTTGTTATTGATACAAAGGCATGCATATATTAATCAATTTTAAGTGTTTCTTCATAATTCGCTATCATTATTAATTCAACCTTTTAATTGGATATATTTATAAAATTTACTTGAGTAACTTACCATAAACCCTGTATATAAGCCAAAAATTTGATCCCAAATATTTACTAGATTTATACTTAATTGTAGATCAGCTTATACAAAGAACGCCAACTTTTACAATCTATAATGTGAGCACTGCGTCTCTAAACTTGCATGATGAATATAGACAGTACGGCTTGATAATGAGCAGTACTTCGTATGTAGACCAACCAGACCTGTTATTCCTGATTGTCTCTGTTTGCACGCATTTAATGTATGATGTTTTTAGCGTAATATTTCCTCAACTTTTAATATTGATTCCAAAAATCCAATTCTTAAATGAATGTTAATTGTTTTGCTTTTGTATATTAAGAAAATATTTAATTTTGAAGCTAGCTTTTTACTTTAAAAAGGCAAGTTGGCTTATACAAAGCTGTGTAGCACCTTAAAATATGTTGATAACTTAAATCCCAGCTTATTCTGTCACCAGAATTTACAGTTCTTAAATATATATATTTGTAATGTTGTTATATTTTATATATATATTTTTTGTTCAATACAAGAAGCCTTAGAATACCAGTAATATTAAAAAGTATATTAGTGCAGTTGTTCCTTAATTTAACATTAACTACTGGGCTACCTGTGGAATACCATTCAAGTGTATTTCACAGTTCCTTGTGGCACCAACTTAACTTAGAATTAGGTAGGGCTCCCTCTAAACACTTATAGAGTGTTTTATTTTTTTCAAAATTTCAGGGCAGTGGCTTTTTGAAGAGCCACAAGCAAAACTTGTTTTAGGGGACTATGGATTGGTACTGAAGGTGAGTGATTATCGGCTAATATCATTGGACCTTAAAAATAAATGGATTAAGAGTCAATTTTGCTTCATAGGCTATTCAGACTCTTAATCCATAAGGTCAAGAGGACTAATTATTGTAGAATATACCAACTAATTGATCAAAAAATGATTGGTGTACACATTGAATTATGAATGAAATTCTCTGATATTATAGCAAAACATGGTTCATTACTATTTTTATATTTCATACTGCATTTTGATTGGCCTATTAGCTTGTGAGATTTTTGTCGCAGGCAATTTATGCCTCTGTTGCTACCACATAAATTTCTAAATTTTAATTGTCTTATTGGGGAGTCAGGTTGGCATAGCACTTGGACATCAGTCCTGCCACCCACCTCTATGACCCGGGTTCAATTCCTGGGCTCGGCACGTGGGCTGAGATTTGTCGATCTCAGTCTGACTCAAAGGGTTTCTTTCTGGGTACTCCGGTTTTCTTCCTTCAGCAAATTTGACTTTCACGCCAAGATCTGAGCTGTTTAGCCATTGAACATTAACCTCTGGCTAGGAAGAAAGGGCAACCACTTCCTTCACAATTGATGTTAAATTAAGTATTTGTTTATTTAATATCTATTGCACTGCTCTTGACCTATCAGAATCAAGTATGTTTTCAAGTCTATGATATTTTAAACTCTTTTGAAATACACCTGGGGCTGACATTGTTAAATATGTACTAGGTGAATACCATTAAGTAATTTTTGATTTTCATATTTCTCTTCTTAGTCACGAGCGCGACATCATGCAATTGCTGCAAAGCTTGATAAACCATTTGAATTCAAAGAAAAGCCTCTGGTCGTGCAGTAAGTATCATCTGATATATACTAATATACCAGTGTGTATTTTCAGGTATTTGCCAAATTCATTGCTTAGTTGCATAAACAGTGCTTAAAAATGCAAAATTTTGGCTTATTAAAAAATTCTGAGTATTGACTTTTACTAATTCCATCATACACACAAGTATTGCATTGTTCTTTGTTAGTTAAAATCTTGCACAATTTGTTATTTATTTCTACGCAGACCTATAGCTTTAGCAGTATAATTGTTTAAAAATATATAAAAGTATTTTATTTTATTTTGAGTCATTTTTGTCAATATTTTTAAAATCGATAAAATGGGTATATTTCTATTGACATTAAAATATAAGCCTGATGATATACACATTGATCAAAATCAAATGCATATTTTTTGTCACCAATAGAAGTATGCCTATTTTATCAATTTTATTCTATAACTAAGATCGATTGGGCTGAGTTCTTTATGATATATAAAAAATGAAAATAGCACTTGATTATGCATCTTTTGTCAGGTATGAAGTGAAGTTTCAACAAGCTATGGAATGTGGTGGTGCATATGTCAAGTTGTTGTCAAACTTGGATGGTGTAGACTTGGTAAGTTGTGTTTTTATTTAAATATATTTGCTAGTAAAAGTTGTTGTACCAATCATCTCAAATTTTCATTTATATTTTTTTCTTTTCAACAGAATGGTTTTCACGACCATACACAGTATACCATCATGTTTGGACCTGACAAATGTGGGGAAGACAAGAAAGTTAGTATTTGTGGTTACTTTTTTTATGAGCACATAATTTTTGTCAGTAATAGTTGAATGTATATTACTTCAATGTTTTGTTTCGATATGCATTAAATTAAAACATGCATTCTTAAATTTGTTTCATCCATTATTGAAAAACAAGTGTTGCAAGTTATCTTTCTTTTGTTTTAGAACAACATTTTAGTTTTGAACACTTTCTCTGAATCATGTCTGCAGCCTTCTCAAAATGTTTCTGAGGAGCAGGTATATTAAAGTTGGAGGCGGTTTTCTTTTTTCTTTTCTCCTTGTTGTTAGTAAAGGTAATATATTTTTTGACGGCAAGGAGACGATCAAATTCCCAGAAGCCACGTTTCATTGAGCCGGCAACCGGCTCATTTTGAGAAGGCACTGTCTGATATGATTAATTTTAGGAATAGTTTAAAAAATGTCTTTTATATCATATAATTTAATGTCATTGAATTGTTCCCACAGGGTTCCTACGGTAATGAAAAGTCATGGAATTTAAAAATACGTTTTCCAGGTCTAGAAAAGTTACGGAATTTAGGAAAAATGGCAAGACATCATGGAAAAGTCATAGAATTATATTTTTTCCTTGAGCTAAGGTTTCTGGCAAATAAAGTATTAAATGAATATTGTTATGCGTACACTGTGCCAGATCAAATAATAAATTGCATTACATTAACAAATTTAGTGTTTTGCTCTAAATTCAAGAACGTAGCACTGTCTTTCAATTTCCAAAAGATGTAATTGGCATTTGAGGTTAAATTAAAATACAAGGAGCCCAATTTTTTTTGGAGTGAATTTTTTTTTTCTTTTTTGATATTTCTGAGTCATGGAAATTTTTCATTTAGTCATGCAAAAGTCATGGAAAAGTTATGGAATTTCTCTTTTTATTCTCTGTGTGAAACCTGTTCCATTTAGAATGGGGTTCGGAGGGTGATTCATGAAGGCTTTCCACATCTCTCCGTCATTCCTGCACCCCTGCCACCCCTCCCTTCACTCCCAACTAGCTGTTATGCTCCATCGCACACTTGCTTTACTTTTTCTTTATAGGCCTTGTTATGTTTCTGTGGTTTTTACTCTGTTTTACATACATTCGCATTTTCTTTTCAACAGCTTCATTTCATCTTTCAACACAAAAACCCCATAACTGAAAAATACTCTGAAAAACATGCTAAGAAACCAGATGGCAACTTCCAGTCTGTTTTTGAAGGAAAGAAAACACATCTCTTTACTTTGGTTGTCCATCCAAGCAATAAATATGAAATCTTTGTTGATCAAGAGAGTGTTGGTAGTGGAAACCTGTTAGAAGATTTCACACCCCCTGTTAACCCAGAAAAGGAAATTGATGATGTCACAGACAAAAAACCAGAAGATTGGGATGAGAGGGAGAAGATACCAGATCCAGATGCAGAAAAGCCTGAAGATTGGGACGAGGATGCTCCGGCTAAGATACCTGATCCAGATGCCAAGGTACAAATGTATAAACTTAGCTTTTCGTTTCCTTTTCCCTTTCCCTTTCCTTTCCCTTTTTCCTTTTCCTTTTCTGTTCCCTTTTTCCTTCTTCTTTCCTTTTCCCTTTTTGCTTTTTTAAAGTTTGCTTTCGTATTTGCTTTTAAAACTGAATTTGAATATTAATTTATAGTTTATTTTTTATCCTTAGTTTATTTGTCCAGCCGGACAGTTGTTATCTATTATGTACTATAAATGCTAAATCTATTTAAGGTAACCCATATCAATTAAGCCTTTGGCTTCTTTTGAGTTTCCTTGCCATTTTTTTCATTATCTAGTTATGTAAATTTATAGTCTTTTAGGCAAAATCAATAAACTAAACTGAAACTGAACTTTCCTTTTCTCTTTCCTTTTGCTTTTCCTTTTTTATTCCCATTTCCTTTTCCTTCTCCCTTTCCTTTTCTCTTTCCTTTGCCTTTCCTTTTGCTTTTCCTTTTGCTTTTCCTTTTATTCTCCCTTTACTTTTCCCTTTCCTTTGCCTTTCCTTTTGCTTTCCGTTTCCATTAAATTCCTTTCCTTTTTCCATTAATTTTGCCATTCCTTGTCCCTTTCCTTTTCCCTTTCCTTAGCTTTTTGTTGTACAGTACCTTTCCCTTTTCTTCCCTTCTGTTTGACTCCTTCTTTTTTCCCTTCATTCAGTAGTTTTTTTCTTCTTTTCTTTATACAGTATTTCTCCATTATTCCTTTCTGTTGTTCCTTCTTACAGATAAAGCATCTTTATCCTTCTCATGTATTTTTTCTGATTTGTTTTTTGTAGTTTGGATCGTTTTCGTTGAAACTACTTTTTGTTATTTTTACTATAATTATTATACTAATTTGTTATCACTTCAAACATTTTGTAGAAACCTAGTGACTGGTTGGATGATGAACCAGAACTCATCCCAGACCCCAACAGCCAGAAGCCAGATGATTGGGACACTGAAGAAGATGGAGAATGGGAACCACCACAGATCAACAACCCTAAGTGTGAAAAAGCTGGATGTGGAGAGTGGAAACCTCCAAGCATTGATAATCCCAACTATAAGGGCAAATGGTCACCACCACTCATTGAGAACCCAAATTACAAGGTACATTATTTTCTAGATAGTTGATTCGTACTGTACAGAATGTTTTAAAAACAGTTGTAAACTGCAGGAGCCTATTGGTTTTACAGATGGGTATGGAAAATGAATGATTTTGGGTGCTGGAATATTTTATTTTACTCTAAAGGCTATTAAATGGATTCTTGAGTGGTTTGTTCAACAAGCAAATGAATTTTGTGTTTAGTTTAAAGGTGCTAACTAACTAAGCCTTCTACCCTTCGTGGGGTAAGTAAATGACTACCAGCAACTGTTTGGGGCTAATTTACAGTGGATTGGTGTCTTGTCCAGGGAGAAATTATGATTCACTTTCTTTACATGCTTAGAAACCGGTGATAAATGGCATCTTCATGGGCCACTTTTCTTTTAAGGGATTTACTTAGCTTTTTTTAACAACATACTGAACAGTAATTAATAAGTACAATTTGCAGCCAAGTAACAGCTGAGGCCATTTTAGTAGCCAATTAAAAATATATGATGCAGGTGCGTAGCCAGCCAGTTTTTTCTGGTAAGCCCGGTTTCAATAGGCTGAGTTTTTAATGATTTCAAAGGACCATTTTGTCTGTCCTGTACCTTCATTTTCCGAAAAGAAAGAAATTGGATAAATTTAAGTGCTTTGGTTTCAGAAAAACTGGTAACCCCAGGCTTACCTGGCTTACAGGTAGCTACGCATCTGTAATGTAATATAGCTTGAAAGACTGTGTTAGTATTTAAATACTGTGCCAACCATGTCCAACTTCTTTACATTAACGAATGCAACATAAGACATTTTGTAAAGAGAAAATGAGATTAGATCAAACAAAGCAAACCACAGAAGATTAAAATTAAAATTCTCTCAAACTGGTTCAATGAAAGGTATGGGCTCAAGTTGGGAGAACTTAATTATTCAACTTGGACTGAAACGGTTAAATTTGGATTCAATTTGCAGGGAATTTGGAAACCCAAAAAGATACCTAACCCAGATTACTTTGATGACAAGCATCCATTCAAGATGACTGCAATTGTAAGTTTCTTTAGAAACCTAAACAGTTTCAACTAAGAACCTGTGACATCAGTGAGGTAAAAATGTTAGGAAAAGCAAATGCTGTGACATTCATTTACACCAATTTCATAGACAGTTTACTAGAACTTCATTTGGATTTTTATATAACAGTTTTTTTTTTTGCTTTTAATTTGTGAACGTTTTTTGAAAAGCCATTGACAACATGATAAAAGCAACTTGATTTTTAGTTTGTTGTTGAACAAATGTACCATAATGTCATAAGTGTTTGTTTGTTTGCCACTGTCATAGTTTTGTTTTGGAGGTGAATGGGTGATCAGTTGTTGTTACTACTAGATATTTTGTTGCTGCTCAGAATATCTTAACACAAACCTGGAGATTTCTGAAATTTAGGGAAACCAGTTTTTGGTTCTGTGCATCATTTTAATGGGAAATTGTCAGAAACCACTCTTTGGTTTTGATCATGAGAGCCATCTTTTGATAAAGGAAACTAATAAAATGTATATTTTAGTAAGCAAACATTACATTAGTTTTTCGGTATATCTAGATAGCACTCCATGCACTCCTCATGCACTATCTCCTGGCTAGCCAAGTTGGTATCATATGGTGACAGTCTGCACATGCGGTAGGTCTCGGGTTCAATTCCCAGCCAGACCACCACTCAGGTCTTAAAATAATTGAGTAGAAAGTGCTGCCTTTGCTCAAACATCTGCAAATGGTTAGACTTTCGCGTCTTCTCGGATAAGGACGTTAGACCGTAGGTCCAGTCTCTTGATCACTCTGTTGAGGGACTTAAAAGAAGCCACGCACTTGTCGAAAAGAGTAGGGTAGTGATCCTGGTGTTGTGGTCTGTCTGTTCTTCTGAGGGCATTTCTTGATGATATTATCTGTGAGCCGCTCTAGCGGACTATCTAAGACCCTCAACTGTCAAACCTTGTACTGATCATTGTGAAGCGCCTTTGATCATATACATATGAAATGGGCACTATATAAATGCTAAACTTATTATTAAACTTTTAACACATATTGCCATAAGAAACAATTTTTTTGTTCTATCATCTTACTTACACGGAATTGACACGTAAGCGGAAGTAATTTTTTCCGTGAAATATCAAGGTCTGCTTCACAGACATTTAGACTATAAATTCAAAGACAAATCTACTGCTGTGGTTAAATTACAACTTAAAATGTTATTTCCTTTCCAAAAAGCAGATTACGTGTCTTTCAAACTTTCTTTTAGCTTAAATAATTTTATTTTTGAAAAACTTTCACTCTTTATGACTAGTTTAGTCACTAGTGGCAGAACAACTCCCTATTAAATTAGTGCTGTGCACCAGTATCGGTATATGCTCCACTCTCAGAGTCAGCTTGACCAAACCTTGTTCACCAGGCCCCAGTTCGGCAAAAGCTGATTAGTGCTAACCCTGGGTTAAGTTTCCCATGTCTCCATTTCCTACCTTCTGCATGCTGCTTTGGGCTGGAGTTTTCTATGTAATATGTTGAATCCTTAATTGGTAAAACAAAACAGTATTTTGTAAGCATCACATTGCTTTACTTACCAAAAGTTAAATTTTGTTGTTATTTGGAGTTTTTGGGAACCCAACTAAGTATAATATTAATTACATGAATTAACACCATTGCTCTTTCAGGGGGCTATTGGATTAGAACTGTGGTCAATGACACCAGACATTCTGTTTGACAACTTCCTTATTTCTGACAGCAAATTTGTGGCTGATAAGTATGCAGAACAAACGTAAGTATGAAAAATTTAAGCATGACTGTGTTCATCAAAGGAAGAAGTACTGCCTGTCATGCTAGCAATTATGGTTCACAAAATCTTACTATATGCTACTTGAAACTCCTAATTAGGTTACGAGCTTATACACATTTAACCCTTTCAGTCCCAGTCGGTTATCAACACCCAACTTCTCCTAACATAACACATACAAAATAAAACTTTTGGCAATGAGAAACTTAGAGTTGATCAAGTAGAGCAAACTACAGAAGATTAACAATAAAATTCTCTCAAAGCTGTTTAATAGAAAGTATAGGAACAAGTTGGGAGAATTTAGCAATAAAATTGGGATTGAAAGGGTTAAAACTAGTGTTCAAATTACTAAAGATTAACAGTGAAGTTCTCTCAACTTGTTTAATATTAATGGAAAGTATAGGAACAAGTTGGGAGAATTTAGCAATAAAACTGGGATTAAAAGGGTTTAGAGCATCTTGTTAAACATGAAACAGAAAATACAAATAGGGCTAGTTAAAC
>JAOBRB020211968.1:0-12099 GCA_027575285.2 Zoanthus pulchellus
GCTCCACCGACATTGGTTTCTAAATTTTGAATAAAATAATACGATCAACAGTAAAAATTTCTACGATTTTAAGGTTAAGCCAAAAATTACCTTACTTAAATAAGTCTTTAAAAAACGCATTGCAAAACGTTTTAATAGAATTAGTCTAATATACAATCTAAAGTCGTAAAGATGCATTTACATACATTCGTCTAAATTTTCAACAGGATTTATATAAACTAATGACAGTAGGAAAATAGGTAATAATACGCCATTTCTGAACCAGTCTTTCTCGGAAGCTGATAACTGTGGTGAGCTGAAGCTAGTTCGTCCATCC
This sequence comes from Zoanthus pulchellus, assembly GCA_027575285.2. NCBI lineage: Eukaryota > Metazoa > Cnidaria > Anthozoa > Zoantharia > Zoanthidae > Zoanthus > Zoanthus pulchellus. The sequence goes on from JAOBRB020211968.1 coordinate 317, forward strand.
ATAGTTAATCGATCTTTCTATCCCTCTATCAGTATTTATAATATAGCTACGATATAACGCGCGCTCTTATTGGTTCAAATCAATGCTTTGTTAAAACCGATTAAGTCATGGTTTTCGCTTGCTTGTTATGCCGCTTGTTTTGCTATATCATAAAAGCATTAGAGCACAACTTTCTATGACTTTAGGGCAAAATAGAGCACTTGTAATGTTGGGAGAGACACTCGAAACGTTCTCGTGTTTCTCCAAACGTCACCCGTGCTGTATTTGGCCGATAAAGTCATAGAAAGTTGTGCTCTAATGCTTAACTAGTGTATGAGTGTATCTATCATGTCGCGTTTGGGAAAATTACCCAGAGGTCGTTGCGCTTAGCTTTTGATCAAATTTCCAGAAGGCTTTCGAACGAAACTTTGTTTCGACTGAGAAGCTGAGAGTTTCAAACAGTTTTTTTCAAGTTTTCTAAAGGATGTCTTCCAATGAACTTGTCGCTCCGACGGTCAATTAGTATACACAAATTAATAAAGTGGACATGGCGATTGTTCGAGTCAACTCGCTTCATGCTAATAGTAATATCTGTAATTTTTTATTCGACTTGTAAAATCTATAAGATTTTGCAATATCTCATAAAGTTCACGTTTTCAAACTTTATCGTCAACTGAAAAGCTGCAGTCTACACAGTACACATTTTAAAAGTTTATTTTTGTTCTATTTCTTTATTCTTTCTCAGCATTTACTTTTGCTTTTTTACAACCCAATTTTTTGTATAGTTTAACTCAAACATAAAGTTTAAAGTTCCATAGAAGAAAGAAATAAACAAAATTAATACGGTTTAAATTTTCATTATGCAAATTAAAATCAACATGCATTCTTTTAACCATGAAAAAAGTCTTGAGCGTACCGTTTGCAAACTGACATTTCTCACAGTTTTTACAGTGTCAGTGGTGACAAGGATTAGTTTTATGAAAAGAAGAAAGTTTTTGTAAACTTCTAATTGACCAAGACTATGATATAGGAGATTTTCTTTACTGTTTTTTAAGACATTGAATGATGCATATGGTTTCCATTTCTAAGGTTCTTATGCTAAAGTAATATTTCTAAGGCACACAAGATAGCCCGAGTACTATAAACGCCTAGATAGGCATCTAGTCACTTTCAGTTTAAGATGGAGCCGGATACTTTTGTTTTCTGGCATGTTTTCCTTCTTTACACTGTGACTGAGTACCTTCCAGCAGCATAACACTGCTAGCTGCTCCCTCTTAAATAACAAAGACAAAAAAACGTTTTAGAAGATTTTCAAACCTCTGCAGAGAATAAAAAAAGTACAATAGCTACTTGATTTGCTCAATAACAAAACCACGAAAAGTGCTGTTCCAGTTCGATTGTTGCAGTGCATAAAACCCAATGTGACCAGATTTTGTTATTATTCAATTATGCTAAACACTAAAACAGCTACCTTAATTATGCTAAACTGGGAATAAGTTATGCCAGATGTGGTTTTGCATACATTCAGGAGTTTTTTTAAAGTGTTAAAGCATTATACACGTTATTTTCTGAGTGTGCAAAATAAACAACAAAAGTACAGCCGAACTCCAGGCATGCATAGTGAGCCGAGTCTGGGGCCTACCAGATCGCTTCCTGGAGCCAGACCCTGGACTGGTCCATGGACCTACTCGACTCACAGCCACACTCGTGATTCGTCCAACTGGTCTCACAAAACGGAACAACATCAGTTCAGTGACAACAACCCACATCAAAATAAGATCGTATTTGCCTTGACTGAATGAGGAAACTTTTTAACCGTATGGAAGATGTTGCGCTTACGCAATTCACACTATATTACAAAAGACGAAGGCCCCACAAAATATACCATGCAAAGAATTATAAAGACTTCAGCTGTATGGTTAAAAGAGAATTAGAAAAGAGAATTCATGGAAAATAGTTGTATTAGTAACATTAAGTATGCAGAATAATTAGAGAAAAACAAGCAGGCAGATTTTCAGAGAATTAAAATAAATTGCAGTGCTAGGCGTCTGGAAAGATTTGAGTTCTGTGGCTAATTAAGTGCAAATTAGCAAATGTCACGCGTCATTTTGTGAGGTTCAGTACAGAGAATGTGTGAAAAACTAATTCAAAAACATACTTTTTCAAGCAAAGAAATAGTTTAAACCTGATAAAATGGTTTCTAAATGAAGATTACGCAATTTTCTTAAATTCCGTGCTGCTATTTTCTATCAAATCGCCTTTGAAGTTTAAAAACAAAATTACGTCACAAAAAAAAATTGATACCTTGAATGCATAATGAGCTAGTCAGTCATCACCTCAAAACCTGTAAATTTAGGCGGCTATATCTCAAAGCTATTTTATTCTAAATCTTAAAAAACTTTCTGAGTTCAATACTTTTGAAATGGTCTCTTTAGAAATGCAAAGACATGTTTTACTTCATAGGCCAGAGTCTGTTCAGAAAACTCTTTCCGTACTTTTTGAGTTTGTTTCTAAGGACCTATTTGACATTTTGAAGAGCTGAGATAGTTTTAAAAAGTGTCCAGTAAACCTTACCTTCATCTATCAAATACTCTACTGGAGCATCCAGACTAATATCCCCGTCCCGGGCTGTGACAACGGCTGCGAATGTCCCCTTGTCAGTGATGATAAAATAAAAAGTGAATTACATTAGTAATTTGTTTCCATGACCACAACGTCTCTTAAAAAAATCTGGAACCTTGGTTTGGATCGGATAACAACTACTTTTAAAGCCTGAATAGTTTATAGTATTCAAATCACGTTCTCTGGCTTTAGAGGGTCTCCAACGAGAGTATGAGAATGGGGGATGGGACAGAGGACCGAAAGAAAAAGTAAATAATGCCAAATTCCAAAATGATTCCCTAAATTATAGCTCTTGTGTTTTAAAAGGGTACATGTAATTAAAGATTTTTGTCCATGTTTTCATTCTCGTTTCCCGTTTCCCGCATCTTGCTTTCCAATTTTCGATACAATTGATCTCCTTTTTCTTATACATCGTTTTAGCCCTTGCTCATAATCTCCTCACATTTTTGTCCTCGTTAAATTTTTGGTTTGTAATTCGCTCTATTTCTTGTCACCTACTTTAATAGCATTATTATATTATTTACTTAGTCACTGATCCGCATCATAAACACACTTAATGATCGATAATAACGACTTAAATATTTTTTTATAAGAGTCAAATTTATTTATTGCCGGACAAAGGCCTATTTATTGGGGACATCAACTTAAGTTTTAAGCACTCTAACAAGGACAGAGACGTTTGACATGACAGATACAATCATAATTAATCATATAGATATGTTTCCGAGTGTCTATGGTTTAACGCCCTTGTTCGAGAAGACGCGAAAGTCTTACCATTTGCAGATGTTATAGAACAAAGGCATCACCTTCTCCTCAGCTACTTTAACACCCTGAGTGTTCGTCCGGCTGGGAATCGAACCCGAGTCTGCCGCTACAGAGTTTACGTGGCTAGCACCTAAACTACTAGGGTAAGTAGAATAACCTCTGAGATTAGAGAATTTCATGCAGTGACGCTAGTTTACCTGAGGCACATTTTCAGTTACTGTAGCGGAATAAATGTTTCGATTAAACACAGCTGGTAAGTCATCCGCATCTAGAACATCGATTGAAAGAGTAGTTGATGCATTCAGGCCGCCATTACTCCCACCATCCTGTTTAAAGTCAAATTTCGGTTTTAAAAACCAAAATGAATCAATAAAGATTTGTGTTCTAAACCAAAAATCTTCAATTACTAAGTAATGCGGTGCATTCATGTTTTTATTATGCTAAGGTGAACAAAAACTAAAACGGTAATTTGCAATTGATTTTATCAATAATATTATTGTAAATAAACTTTACTTTTACTTTTATTTTTGAAATGATAAAACTTTTGTTTTAAGAAAGTAAAAAAAGAATGCAAAGATTGTTATAATTATAATTGATATTAATACTATCGTACGACCAATTAAGTTAACTTGAAAAGTTTTAATTGCGCCTTTGGCATTTTAAATACATATACACATCATGGTTTTCATACGATACAGAAGAGAGTCTCACTTTAGCCAGTATTTTCAATGTGTAGCGCTTCACTAACTCGTAGTCCAAACTCTTAACAACAAGAACTTGTCCCACGTACTGGCTTATTGCAAAATGGTTACCCTGTAAATTGAAAAAATTTTACATTCAGTAGAAAATATAAAGGATTCTTTGTTTCTCTGAGTACCGACTAAACTAATAAAATCATCATTTTAGGTCGATTGATTTTGCTGAAAGATAGAAATGGATTGGTGGTAAATGCAGTCTTCTTTAGTCCAGGGCAGAATTGTTCAAAGCGCTAGCCTAGGGTTAATTTCCAATCCAGTTAAATTCTTTTTTTTTCATTCGAAAGCATTTTCTCCCATAATTTTTTCTACTCTTTTTAGAGCATCCAATTATCAAACTGCAGACAAAAAGAATTAAACAGCATTTTTTTTTAACGCTTCATACGTAAATTCAAATTTCACAGTAAATCTGGGTTAACTTAACCAAGTTTTGAACAACCCGACTACAGTAAGAGGGTGCTATAATTATAAACGACTAAAAAGCATTTTGTTTAAATTATGTTTTTGTATATGAGATTGAGAGATTATATTATTTACGGGAAAGTTCCTAAGAGCTGCGAAAAATAAATATATATAGAAATAGTTCGTACAGTGCAGCTAGAGTAAAGAAGCTTTGGACACTGTTATAATATAAAAAAGCTTAAGCACCGAAATATTTCTTCACAATGGAGATCAATTTTCCGAGAGTAGTCTGGGTAGAGAACGGCGTTTTGGCGCCATTTTTTAACTTAAGCAGCGCGCGCCACCAGGACGGACGAACGCAGGGAAAAAAGGCGCGAGAACAAACTTTGAGAGCTCAGTCGTAAAACAAAAAAGATCGTAAAAGTGGTTACACTTACAGCAAGAACCTGGAGCAAAAGTCAATGTTAAACTAATTGTAAGTGATTTACTTGTAAACAGATTTATTGTTAATTTGTTTGGCGTTTGAAGATATAACTTTGATGTGATTGTAATACGACTTAATGCAATTTATCGATATAATTTGTTTAGTGCTTGAGGTCATGATTTTGATGAAAAAACTTCGCAGTTCTGACAGACAACAAAAAGCGGCTTGCGGGTCGTTTAGGCCACGCGACATCTGCTGTCAGTGTAGTTCCGGATGACCTGACAAAACGTTTTAAAAGCTCTTTATTATTATTGTTAATATTATTATTATTGTTATTGTTATCATTATTATTATTATTAATGACACGAATTTTGTCATTATCATCATCACATCATCATCATCAAGTCATCATTTACATACATCACTATCAACACCATCAGTATATTGACAACATCTACTTCATTTTAGTTGTATATCAGCATTAACACTGTTTTCGATTATGTGTTACATCATTACTTCCTGTATATTTATAAGTCAGCGTCATGCACTTGTGTGTAACGTCAACAAAACAGCATTATAATCTTACCTCGTTACCCCCGATAATGGAATAGGTCACAAGTGCATTTTGGGACTGATCTTCGTCTGTCGTTGACACTTCGAACACAGGCGTTGTTTCCCCAACATTCTAACAGTAAATGGAGATACCGAAAGTTTTATTGGAGAATAAAAATGAAGTATTTCAAGTCTAAATTATTAGTAGTCTTAAAACAGATTACATTACAATTCAATATCGGAATAACTGAGAAAAGAGAAGTCAAGAAAGAGAAAAATAGTCAAAAAAAGAGAAAGACAAAAAAAAGTAAAAGTAAAGCTGAAAATAAAGAAAGAAAAATATAACGATGGATATAAGCATTTGTTTGACTCTTATATCATTGTCCGCTCAGAGGTCAGGGTGCAGTAATCCCGGGTTCAAACCTCACTCTGACCACTCTAATGCTGGATTTTTCTTGGGTGATCCTGAGTCAAATCCACTACTCTATGTAAATAGCCAACTGGTTTACCTCCTATCACAAGGGTTCAAATCTCACTCTGATCACTTAATGGATTTGTCTTGGATCGACAATCCCTGAGTCAAATTCACCTCACTATATATATAAATAGCCAACTGGTTTACCTCCTATCAGTTGGGATTGTAAATGTCAAACTTGGAGATATTAGTTTCTCACCTACTCCAAAATCTGATTATAAATAATGTTATTTATTATTATTATTATTATTATTATTATTTCTTTGGTTGTTTTTTTCCTTTCATAATTATGTGCATTTATTATGGTCGTCCTTTATGTTTCGCTAAGCGGTCCAGGTCTGTATTCATAATGACATCTCGATGTTGTCGAAACGTCAGTTTTTAGCGTAGATGTTTGCTTTAAAGAAATTTAAAAGTTAAGCGTTATATACCTCCTTCACTTTTGTAGCGTATGGTATATTGACAAAAACAGGGCTGTGGTCATTGATATCAAGAATGGTGATCCTCACTGGTACGTTGATCTGCGTATAGACATTATGACATTAATATTGATCAAAGCGCTGTGCTTGTGGGATGTGTCTTTAATGATCAATGCCAAGTATACACAACACATACGTGCTACCAGCTACCAGCTATAACAGCTAATTTAATTGGTTCTATAATTCAGGCTCACAATTTTTTTTTACCCAAAACATAAGAGGTGAGGTTTGCCACTAACGTGACCTTAGCTTATCAATTTAGAGCTTTAAGTAAGCTATTCAGAGCATGCGCAATGAGCAGGGTAGTTGGGTTGGCGTGGTGGTGTCTTCTATCGCGTCTCCTACCTACACGATCCTGGGTCCCTAACTCTGGCCCTCACATATAGACACACATATATATAATTTGTCATTCCCAATCTGACTCCTATAGTTTTTCTCAAGATGCACAGGTTTCCCCCCCCCTCCCCACCTCCCTCCCCGTCTGCAAATTCGACTTTTAGTCGAAATGGGTCTAAGCCTTTGCGTGCGATTGATAAAACATCAGTCTCTGGCTATACACAAAATGGGCAACCTCTTCCTTCGCAATTGACATTAGAATAAAGCTTTCGTTTTATTAATTCTACTAGCACCTTTAGTTCTATTTTCACTTGACTTTTCACAGTAACTCACCTAAAAATATGATGATATGTATGAGAAATTGTAAACTTCAAGCGCAACCAAACTGATCATGATAATCAACCAATCCTTAACTTGTTTGTTTTGATAATACTAAGCGTGTCATTACATTTTTTTTTCTTATATCCTAGTTCGCTCACTTTCGAACCTATAAACACATTGAACTAAAACACTTTTACTAAATGCCTTTTAAGGTCTCCAGGTAAACTAAAGGGAAAACGCTTGAACCAAAAAATAGAGAATGAATTTGTGTATTGCTGCAATTATGGCTTTATTGGCTCAGGTCTAGAAAGCTACTTTGGAGGTAGGGTAGTTTTGCTCTACTGAAAAATTCGATTTATTGTTGGTTGATAAAATTGCTTCTAAATATGTTTTGAAATCTTGATTTCTTTCTTCTTTATAACAACTTTTATTATTGTATCGAGTGCCGACTCTGTGGATCTTTTTAGCCGTTGGGGGAGGGTGTGCGTGAGCAACCCGCTTAAACCCCTCCGCCATAAGTGCCTGCCACAGGCTTTCGAATAGTTGTGGTGCATGGGGAGAAAGTAACAGAGGAAAGTCATTTTGTCCATTCGTATCACTCCTCATCTGAATCAAATAATAGTACTGCATCTAAAGTTCCCATGAAATTTGAGCTAATGACAGAAAAGACAAGCTCATCCGAACATTAGTTCAGCCACTCAAACGACTTGTTCACATCTTGGATTTCATTGGAAGCTTACATACAATACCGCTGAGTAAATTTTTATTTGTTCGTGATTTTAGCCTGCATTTTTGTTGTAAGAAACCGTGGAAGCTTGGGTCACACTCCTAGCATCCACAGCCAGTGCTCTTGATTTTATTATTCAATGGTAAATAACTATAAACGCTAAAGATCGTGTCACCATACCTACCTTGACTTTGTGACCAGTAACGTTATCATATGCGTAGGCTGTGAAATCCACCGTCCCTATTTGCTATTAAAGAAAAAAGAAGGGAATATCAGATTGAGTTCCTTATAAACCAATACGTTCAAACAATATGAAATGGATTATGGCGGAAAATCAAAACGAAAGGAAATAAAACTTTACAACTTCTATAATGTATATAAATGTTTTTGACAATAAGGAGGACACACATCAGTTGTGAGTATATATTTCGATAGCTGTTTTTGATCAGTGAACATTACGGTCATTTTCAAGTAAGCTCTTACTGAATGATATAACATTACACCTATGTCGTGTTGGTGGCTGTTATAGGAATAGGAATTCAAAGTTGTTAAGCATGATAACGTGGCTTCATTATAGTGGCTCTATATATTAAAGGTAATTAAAGAAACTAACAACAGTGGATAAGAAAATATTTTCGTTCATGACTTGAGCTTTCCAACCTTCCTATGTATATAATCAATAATTTTGCACTGGTTTGGCTGATCATTAAAACAATACCAATATCAATTTATCATCGTAGAGCAATGAATTAACAACGGCCCAAAATTTCTTGGATAGATGTTTTAAGCGAAGATATGTTTCGGAGAGGATATCCTCGACATTTTAGAAAAACAGCATAAGAAAATGTTAAATAAAACAACATCAATTCATTCTCACTCTCTCCGCCCCTTCAAACCAAAAGCTAAGAAACTTAAATACTGTTTAAGAACTAAACCCGCATTCCGCCCTCCAATTAATACTAATCGTTATAAGAAAACTTTTATCAACCGACTTACGTTTCATTATAATCTGTCAAGTTAATATTCGGTATTTCTATATTTGTGCTGTAAATTGCTGTAAATATTACTATTTTTTAACTATAAATAATAATCATTGTTGTAAACAATTTTTTTTTTAGTTATAACATAAGATATGTAGTTTTTATCTTATGACCATTATTATTATTATTATTATTATTATTATTATTATTATTATTATTATTATCACGACTAATTCGTATTAACTTATGTATAATCAAACGAAGACTCTTCTTTTCTAAAACAGACCTTACCTCGAATATATCATTTTCGCGATCATTAAAGTTTTTTTTGGGCTTTAAAATTGAAAATCGTGTTCGAAAACAATACACTTTAAAAGATATTGCATTGCGATTTACCTCTCTATCTAACACCACGTTTGCAGTTATTTGACCGGTCAAGTTGTTTATTTTGAACCTTTGTTGTGCATCGACACCAAGCTCATACGTAACTGGATCATCTTCGTTATCCAACGCTTTAATCTTAAGAACATTTGTTCCTTGAAAAAAATGTAAGTGCCTGGATCAGTAACGTAACAAAAATATCAAAAGGAACTATATAATAGGCTAACTACATTTCGCGGGTTTCAGAGATGAAATATATAGGTGAGACAAGCCTGCTTGGTTCGAGTATCGACCTGAAATGTTTGGTGTGAACATTGATTCTCTTGAACTGATATAAAGAATGAAGAGCTTTAAAAATGAAAGGATCGATGCCTGAGAAAAGAAAGAGAAGTATATTGGGACTGATTTTCAAAGACAGTACAAGCTTGCTAAGTAGTGAAAAGTATAAAGAAACAAAGTTAATGGGCCACATGCACAATGAAGTTATCGTAGAGTCGCAAGCTGGCGTAGTGGTCGTAATCAATCACGCCTCCCACCTGTGGCCTGAAGTTTGTCGATCTCAATCTGACTCCAAGGGTTTTTCTCCGGATGCTCCGCAAACCTTCAGCAGCTTATGACAGGGTATCAATGTGAGAACTATGGTTTATTTTGTATGAAGAAGTATAGAGAGCATTATGGTTTTATGCCAAAGACGTGTACTACAGATATAATGTTTTGAGGTTTCTGAAAGAGATATACAGAGAAGGCAAGAGCTAGAACAGTTAAATCATTTTAAGAAGTCTAGTAAACCTACAGCAGCTTGTGACAAGGTATCAAGGTAAAGCTATTGCATTGTGATTGTAAAGGATTAAAGAAGCGTGTGCAACCAGGTTGGAATGGATATGGAGGAAAGTGTGATCCTTTGCTAAGCAAGATAAAAGGGGTTGAAAAAAGTTAAACCAACCCCTCACTATTGATTTGACTATTCAGCAAGTTTCTTTTTCATTTAACTAACGTCCGGGCAAGACGGTATCTCGGCCAACCAAGCTAGCCTGCTCAAACAAACTATAACGCTCAATGTAAATTCTAGGCTCTGATATTAAGGTAAATTATATGCTACATTCTCTTTCTCATTCCCATCCCCATTCCCATTCTCGTTTTCGTTCTCGTTCTCATTGTATTACAACGTTACCCTTACCACAAGAGCCTTACGCCAAAGCAGATATACGGACAACAGGAGAAAGAGAGAAAAAAAACATCTCTACTGCTTCCAGAGTCTTCGAGATAGATCAGGGTACATTTAATTACGCCACTTATATTTAGTACCACTGGAGGTATGTCTGTAGAATATCCGCGCTATCATTGCCGTCTAGTTGAACTACTAGCACGCAACTATTGCCTGGATAAGTATAAACAACATTTCCCTTGCTATCTTCAGATCAGTGATGGTTTGCCTGCGATCGAGGCTCACCGTCATCAAGAAGAAAAGTTACTCCGTATATACGAGAGACTAACTTAGATATAGAAATTTCGATCGCAACAAAACAGTTTTGCAATGAGACTCCTTGTAATAGCTTCTGATATAGATAAATTTTACGTTACTTATATACTTATAACATTAAAATAATTTAAAATACGCTAAAATTGTTCTTGTTAGTGATAAACAACAATAAGTAATTAAGAAAAGTTTTGAGACCTTAAAGTAAGTCAATAAGAATAGTGTAAAGTCTCTTTCATTACAATTGTTTTATAATTACAATAATAATGGATAACGGTTATTATTACTATTACTATTACTATTACTATTACTATTACTATTACTGTTACTATTACTATGATTATGATTATGATTATGATTATGATTATGACTGTGACTGTGACTGTGACTGTGATTGTGATTGTGACTGTGACTGTGACTGTGATTGTGATTGTGACTGTGACTGTGACTGTGATTGTGATTGTGATTGTGATTGTGACTGTGATTGTGACTGTGACTGTGACTGTGACTGTGACTGTGATTGTGATTATGATTATGATTGTGATTGTGATTATGATTAAGTGTTAATTTATTTAAGTTAGCTTCAATATAGTTGCTGGATATCTGACCAATCGGTTGCTCCTCGTGAAACGTTGCTATGTATTGATTCCGTTCAAACGCTGGTGGTGAGTTAGGAACCTCTGAACCTGAAAGACATTTTAAATTATTGAATGAATATAGCACTTTCACGACCATGCGCAGTGTACATATTTTACTGTTTTGAAGTGTCATAGGTCTCACTAGAATCAAATTACTTTTTTCATATTGGTTAGCAGTCTTGTCAAGGCCACAAGAATCTATAAGATCTGTAAAACTATTCGGCCGCCAAAGCAATTATCCCTTTCGTAAACCATCTTTAACATTTGAAACAGCCGATGCCACCTTAAAAAACAGTCGTTGTCATTAGAGACAACCGAAGACATCAATTGGTTTAAGGCATGGAAGAATTAAGAGAAAAATATCAAATTTAAGCCCTTGGCGGGATTCGAACCCCACATCTTCGGTTTACAAGTCCGACGTGTTAACCACTACACCACAAGGACCAACCACGCTGGCAACGCAGCCGGAC
>JAOBRB020212078.1:0-12097 GCA_027575285.2 Zoanthus pulchellus
ATATGGATTAGAGAAAGCTAATTGATTGTTTTGATACAAAAAACTCGAAAAACCTCCTGGAAACGAAAGGGTTAAAATGTTTGGCGGCGCCATGTTGGAGAGCCTTGACATATCCACCAAAATGGCCGCCATAATTTCAAAGCGTTGATTTAACAAGGGCGAACAAAGGGGAGGGTCGGGGGAGCGCGACCCCCCTGTCATTCCTGGGGCCAATTATCAAATTGAGTTTTCCAAAAAGATTATTAAAGTATTTTTTTCTGATGGAAGGACGATTTCAATCTTTATTTTATTTCTTACGATGATGATGTCTTATTTTCGTCGTAGAATTTAGTTGTTCATAACGGTTTATTTGGCTTCCTGTGGTAAAAATGTGACCTGGATTCCTTTGCCCACAAAATTTTCCCCTAAGACCCTCCTTTCAAAAATCCCTGGATCCGCCCTTGATTTAAACATAATATTGAAACATCTCCTTATATTTCACTATATAAATGTCACTTTTAAGCATCAAATAACCAAACTCGTACGTTTGTCGTAGATATATAGATTTTTATGAGTTTTTTAAAAGCGTGTCTACGATGTACGATAATTAGCGTCTTGCAAAGAGACGAAGAAACATCGAGCAAATTTAAAATTTTTATAAAACAGTGTTCAAATATAGCTCTAATCTTTGTTTTCTTAAACATATCAAATTATACAGTTAATAGGATTCAAATTTATAATTTGATTCAAATTTTTTTGAGACCTATGACGTCACATGAAAACGAAGGAGGAGTCAGGTTAACATAGTGGTCACCAGTCCTGCCTCCCACCTCTACGACCCGGGTTCGATTCCTGGGCTCGGCATGTGGGCTGAGTATTTGTCGATCTCAATCTGACCTCAAGGGTTTTTCTCCGGGTACTCCGGTTTTCCTCCCTGTGCAAATTCGACTTTCACGCCCAGATCTGTGCCGTCGAGCGATTAAACATTAGCCTCTGGCTAGGTAGAATGAGCAACCACTTCCTTTGCAATTGACGTTAAATAAAGTATTTATTATTATTATTATTATTATTATTATTATTATTATTATTATTATTATTATTATTATTAACGAGGTGCAGAAAGATAAAAAAAAGTATTTACAGGTGCCTGTCTAGGTTGAACATCTTAATTCTGTTAAGATTTTGTGTATTTTATGAATTAATACAGTGTCATCACTGTGTTGGGTCCAAAAAATTGTCTTTGCGATCCCCGAGGAAAACTTCTACGTGTGAGCTTGAAATGATTCGTAAGTTTTTGGTACAAAGAAAAGTACCTTGTAGAGTATTTTGTAAACTTGTACATGTATTCCTGTACTTGACCCTTCTTCGTTCTGTAGTAGTCTTTCTTTAGTATATCTCACCATTTCCTCCTTTCAGGCGACGTTATCTTTAGAAACTCGCCTCGTCAACTGCTAGAAAAACGATATCGAGTACACATTTTGTTGTTAAACAAGGTTCACACGGTCAAGAAAAGCAATGGCATTTGAAAATTCATTATCCAGCGCTGGAAAAGTCGTAAAATTTTGGGAAATAGGCAAAGGTCATGGAAAAGTCATGGAATTTTATTTTTTCCATGAGCTATAATTTTTGGCAAATAAAATATTAATATAATTGAGCGCAATTGTGCTGAGATGAAATGATGAAATTGCATTACATTTACAAGTTTAGTGTTTTGCTCACAATTCAAGAACGTTACACTGCCTTTCAGTGTCAAGGATGAAATAGGCATTAAAAGTTGAATTAAAGAGCGTGGAGCACGGTTTTTTTGGAGTGGATTTTTTGATTTCTTAATACTTCTGAGTCATGGAAAATAGCATTTGGTCATGAAAAAGTCATGGAATTTCAGTTCACTTCACATTTTCCGTAAGAACTCTGCTCAGTATTAGATATTATAATGGAGTTAAATAACTCGATCATTTGTTTTATTTCACAGATCGCGGTACAATTAATACCACAGCTGGGTCTCTCTCTGGTGTTGCGATGTGCCTCAACAACAAGCCGACATTGACATCGACAGTCATCCTAACTGCACTCTACGCTATCATCTTCCCTGTTTCGTTGCTTGGCAACTTCCTAGTCCTGTATGTTGTGTACCGGCGCCGTAGCATGCGCAATGCCTTGAATCTCTTAATAGTAAACATGGCAGTGGCCGATTTAATTGTCACGGTTCTCATTATGCCCTATTCAACCGGCTATATCTTTGTGAAACACCGCTGGTTTGGTGGATTGTTTGGAGATCTCATGTGCAGAGCTGTTCATTTTTCACTCACAACCTCGATTGCGGCAAGTGTGTTTACGATGAGTGTAATGACTGTTGATCGCTTTGTGGCGATTGCGTTCGTTTGGAAAAGAAGCCTAACCCTTGGAAAATCTAAGATCATTTTGGCCTCTATCTGGGTGTTGTCTCTTGCCTGCATGGCAATTAATTTATACGTGTATCGGGTGGGATATAGCAATGGTAGTTACTGGTGCTATCCTGATTGGCTGCCAGCCTTTGATAACGAGACCAGTCCTAAGATTTTCAATATCATTGTGTTTGTTGCTCTTTATCTCCTGCCCTTACTGCTAATGGCTGTGTTGTACGCTGTTATCTGCTACAAATTGTGGCAGAAATCTTACTTTGAGAGTTCAGGGACTGGAGGAGGATGCAATCACGTCGATAGCTCAAAGAAGCGCGTAGTGAAAATGTTAATCACCATCGTAATCAGCTTTGGTTTATGCTGGCTCCCGCTGCACGTCAGTCATTACTACCTCAGTTACGAGTTACCTACGTACCTGTGTTGGCCACCGTGGTTAAAGTTAGGTACCTTTTGGCTCGGACACTCTAACTCAGCCCTCAATCCCTGTATTTACGTTTACTTCAACAAAACATTCCGTCGCGCTTTCATGGAAGCACTTCATCTTACTAAAGAAAGGCAAGGCACTTTTACTCGTGCAACTGGGCATTATGAAACAAACTATACTGCAGTAAAGCAAGACTCTTTTAAAAAAGAAAACTCCGCATCCGCTCTTCAGAAATCGTTGCGATGGCTGCGTGGTCGCGAAAGCTATCGTAGATTGCGAGCTTGGTCGCAGCGCAGTTATTATCCTGGTAGCCCAAATATGGATGACAAATCACTGTCACAAGAAAACACAAGCGATCAGATAGTAGTAGTGGAAAAGCTGTCTGTTTTGTAGAATAATCGAAGTTGAGTTAAGCTCAGAATTCAAACATTTAAACATTTCCAAAGAACTATTCTTAGAGGCAATCACTCAACTTATTTTAAGCTAATTTTTACGAGAGTGGCTAACAAATACTAAACTTCCTTCTTCCGCCTGCTGAACATTGTTTTCCTGTATTGTATCTAAGGATTAACGTCAGCCGATCAAAATCATTACAATTTTATAATATATACCCTGTTATAAGTACCACTGCTACAACAAAATGAAGAATAACCATATATAAGACTTAAAAATCGAGAAGCTTAAGTTAAAATGTTTGCACTCAAAACGTCAGCTCCTTGCACTGATTCTAATATTTTCAGCTTAAACTGATCGTAAACTGGCAGAATTAGTGATGTGAGACCCAAGTACCTTCACAATCTTGTTTCCCAATTTATAGTTTCAAAGCAGACTATCCTCCTTTTTATTCTTCTAAGTTGGTCTCAACAATATATAAAAATCTTCAGCTTGTGTATTTGGCCACCTACTTGAATTGTTTCACTTCTATTTTTTGTTAGCTGCAACTCAGATCAGAAATATCAGTTTTTTCACTGTCTGTTTCCATCTACAGTCAACTCCCGATATTTGCGGACACCCTCGGGAACGTAAGTTTGTGTCCGTAATAGCGGGAGTCAGTAATAGCGCGGTGCGGGAAAAAAAACAGTTTTACTTTTAAAGCAAACCTCTATGACTCAGTACTGCCACGCTACTTTATTCTTGCTTCAATTTCACTTTGTTTATTGACTGATTTATGAAAACGCAACTTCTGGTTGTATGTAAAGTGGTTGTACATGTATATAGAATGTCAAACAAGTTGGTAAGCCCTTACCTTTAACATTATGAAGCATATAGAGCTTAAAACTTCAAAGTTTCATTCAAGGTTTGAAACTGCCGAAACTACTCAAGTTTTTGTTGGATGTAAAGGCTAGCTTACTATTATGTTGCCAACTACATGAATTTATGTGGCACCAATTTTTAAAAGATGTTGTAAGTGTCCGTTATAAAGAGAGAAAATAAGTGAAAATTTTAGTTCGGGACCAGACAAAGTGTCCGTTTGTAGGTAATAGCGAGTGCCCGCTATAGCGAGAGCTGTTTTCATATATTTCTTTATGGTTTCAGCCGGGGATTTTTTTTTGTCCGTAATGGCGAGGTGTCTGTAATAGCAGGGTGTCCGCAAGGCGGCACTCTCTTCACAATTTTGCAAAAATCTTTAGGAATAGTGGAAAAGGCTAGAAATGTCTTATCTTTATGTACTATTGCACGCATTTCAGACCATGTTATATTCATGTGAATTCTAATTTCTCTTACAAACCAACAATACTCAGAAAAAATTTGAGCCCAAGACGGGAATCAAACCCACGACCTTCCGAACACCGGGCGGACGCTCTATCCACTGAGCTACAAGGACTCTTCGAAGAGCGAGGTCATTTGTACTGAGCGGGGATTTTTAGCGGGGTTGTAACGCTTGCCGCGACAGGGAGGAACTGGGAACAACACTCTGGAACGGCTTCAAAATAAGCCGTCGGCCGTCGCATCCGACGGTAACTTTTATACTTGAGACCCCCATTATTTTCACTCTGGTAAATTCCCAAAATAAATAAAGCTTTTGATAAATAAGGTACCTGTCTACATTATGAGTTAATAAAGACAATAAACAAGCAAGCCTGGCTCGCATTCAGCTGAAACAATTGCATAAACAGTATGAACGGCGATCGAAGCGAACGTCAAGTGAACGTGGAGTAGGCTCAGTTACTGGGCAGTGGTATATTTCAGCCAGTACTTCATGTAGCACTCCGTATGTGCACGTTTGATGTTGGCTTTGAGTTCGCAAAACAATTGCGTAGAGTTTGCGCAAAGCTAAGTCCCGGAGGTCGGGGGGACCGTGGTTTACATTGACTGGTGCATAATTGCCGAAATCAGTTTAAGTGAAACAAATTTGAGTACCAGGAGAGCCAAGAAAAGTGTACCATATAGGCGAGTATTCCTATTTTCCTTGTTTTTGGTCCGTCGTTATCTGGTTTTCTATACAGATTTATTACTACTTTTGATCATGATCAATTGTGGTTTGTGATGAAGCTTAGAATATCCTTTCTCTAGTATGACTGGCTTAGTTGCTAGCACTAATGGAATTTCTGTTGCTAAGCGTTTTCACGCGTGCGTAGTAAGTTTCCGCTGTTTTACAATAACGCTTACTCACATAATGACGCGATTATTTTCGCAGTCATACCAGATTCGTCGGATTTTGATTTACACTCTCCGAGTAGTTTCAACGATACGACAATCGGTCTGACAAATCGTAAAGTGTAAACGTACCTTAACGCAATTTGATCAGTAATCGTACACGTGATTTCAATACTTCATACAACAAGAGCGCTAGCTTCGTGTAGCCTGCGTAGCTAGTGGCCCAGTTGGGAATGGGGAGCCTGTGGTGGGAAGGACGCCCAAGTCTTCACCCTAATGCATCGCTGTGCAGGCTTGCTTTGTGAGTTCGATTTGAAGTATGATTTGAGACCGAAAAGGTTCAATTACCAATTAATTTTATCCTTACTGAGATGGTTTTAAGCCAAAGAAACAGACAAACACATGTGTGACAAATACCGAGTTTTTTCAAAAAATTCTGTAGCCAGTGCAGCATTGGAAAATGAACTATTCCCTGATAATCTAACGGTTTTTTGCATCACCTTTTTCTACAATCTGATTGGCTGTTTTCGCTTTTTCTGCTATATGATTGGTTGTTAAAAGTTGACACAGAACCGTAGTATTGCGATTACAAGCCCAAAATGATTTAAATTGCAACCAAAATTTTTTCAGTAGAAATATGCTATATATAGAGGTAATTACACAGTGGCGCGAAGATGTGATTTTTTTTCTCGTGATAAAAACAATATAACTACGACAAACTAAAGGAGAAAATATGTTTATTGAATTCTCGCACAAAGTGTCAAATTTAAGCAAAGTTTAAGGTTAACAACTTCAGTTTCTTAAGAAAAAATAATTTCAATATCTTTGGGAAAAAGTTTGACAGTTTTTTTCTCCGGTGCCAAATCCTCATCAGAAACATCAACAAAAACTTTAGCGTCTTCTCTGTTTGCCATGTTTTGCAGTGCATGCGACGACAAGCGCGGGAAAATACTGACGAGTCCGCACATCCGGGACTTTTGGTAAATAACTTTTAAAATTTCGTAAAACATATTATTTACACTACATTAAAGTTATTGGGTTCTTCAAAGTTTGTAACATAGCTCTTGCAATTACAATGTTGATGGCGTTAGAGCAGAAGTGAATTGCAGATAAGAATTACATTGCTAAGAGTATTTGCTTATTACTTGTCAGGCCAACACTTGGCCACCTGGCGTTGCATCTGATCATTAACTACTAAATGTTGCTTTTATATTTGTGAATCATCATCTAAATTTATTTTGTTACATAGTTATTGTTCAGCGGATATATGAGAGTCTTTAAATATCCCTGGATCGACGGGACCCTGACAAACAAGTGCAGCTTCAATCCAGTATACCCCGGAATAATGGAAGATGATATATCGATAGTTGCGTTTTCCTTTGAAAACGGTGTAGTGTGGACGGGGTCTTAATTAGCATATATTTTGACGATTTTATTTCTTCTTTTACTCCTCAGTTTTAGTTTCGATTGAGAAGAAAAATCAAACACTTGAGACAGTGTTTCATCACATTTCCAAAAACCTCGAATTTCGTTAAAAATACTCCGCTGCGCGCCGTATTTTCAACTCTCTTCTCGGTGTTTGGAAATGTGATGAAAAACTGTCTCTCGTGTTTGATATATTACTTCTTTTATTCATGTTAAATTTTAAAATTTCTAATTTTTTCATTTTTTTTTTCATGTACAACAGCTTTTTGTAGTTGCTATATTTTATTATATTTGCTATTCGAGCTTTCATCAGTTTTTATTATTTATACTTATTTGATTTAAATTTTTTGTCTTTTGTTCAATTATCGTACCTGGCCAACAATGCATATTGAAAAGTTTGTGATTTTGAATTTTCTCGTTTGTGTTTACCAGCCCACGCAAAGGTGACACAATAACAATTGCAATGAACAACAAATTCGAATAAAATTCAAGTTCAAGTCTCTTGTCTTGTTAATTCGGCCCAATTTATACTAGGGACGGATAATCCGTCTGGACGAACTTGGGCAAGAACTTTTTTAGTTCATCTGATAATCCGTCCGTGTATAAATACGGGCAACAGACGTATTATCCGTCAATACGAACTATCTGTTTAGTTCGTCTTGGCAGACGAACTAAGATAGATAATCCGTCTTGACGGATAATCCGTCTATTGCCCATATTTATACACGGACGGATTATCATGCAGATGAACTAAAAAAATTCTTGCCCAAGTTCGTCCAGACGGATTATCCGTCCCTAGTATAAATTGGGCCAATGTTTTAGCAGGTATGTTGGTGAATTTGTAAATAAAAAAACAACTGAAAGTCTTTAATCATTAATTATTAACTTCTGTAGAATCGCTGTAAGCATTCATAAGTTTAGCAGTAAATATTAGTGATTTACTTGTAAAAAATTTATTTATTCCAGCTCTAAAATGTAATGTCTCTAACTTAATCTTCATACAGCTTGACTCTTCTTCTGTTTTCAGTTCGTGGCAAACAAAAGTTTAATTCAGTCATGCAGTCTCCAGACTCTACTAAACTCGTTTTATTGATCTTTCCGCAAGATTGGAAATTTTGAAAAAGAAGTGAAAAGAAAAAGATCGACTTAGTTTATCGGTTGTAGTTTAGCAGCTAGCCGCATTTCTTGAGTTTATAAATTAAAAGCGATTTAATACATTTTACAAGAAAATATTTTCATTGGCTAGGGGCCGGTAATATTGATACCAATGATTGCTATTTCTGGTTCGTGTTTTGTCTGCGAAATAAAGATTTGTAGTTCAATTCACAAGCGATGAAAAAATATTATGTAATAGTTGGTAGTTGTGAATTTTGCTTTTCAGAAGATATGTATTTGAACGCTCGTGCAGTTGCAAGTTATCAATGCAGTCTTCGTTATTTGCAAAATTGCGGTCTTTAGACAGTTGTATGATTTTACAGACGATACATATAACATGAACAGGTTCTTCGACTACAATGAAAAACCATCTCAAACACTTTTTTTTTCTAAAAAATATTTCAAAATTGTGTGATAAAAGTTTAAAAATCAAATAGTTTGTTTAGAAAACTATTTCTTAATATACACTTAAAATCGTTTGCGTTGCATGTGCGTCAAAAGGAACACATAGCTGATATATTTGATGCCTTGATGGTGTACTTCTGTCATTATGAATAAGAGTTTGCATTTATATAAAATATGGAAACTGGTATCTATATAGAGACAATGCTTCTCATATTTAGTGCAGCTGTTTCTTAAAATTGCTGCATACATGCTTCAACTTACTGGTTTTGCCTTGGTGTAATAATGTTTTTTCGCACCGATCGATTACGACCGATTCTCGGGTTGAATTTATTTTTACAATGTGTTTCGTTTCGATTCGGGAGTTTCGGTGACCTTCCCGTTTTTTAAAACGACTTTGGTATTGAAGAACTTAATTCAAAAAGGTAATAGATCTGTAAATTAATAAGTTACTTTATTTAACATCAACAGGGAAGGAAGTGATTATCAATTCTTCCTAACCATAGTCTCATGCATGCTTAATCGCTCAACGGCACAGATCTGGGCGTGAAAGTCGAATTACAGAGGGAGGAAAACCAGAGTACCCGGAGAAAAACTCACGGAGTCAGATTGAGATCGACAAATCCACATGCCGAGCCCAGGACTAGATCCCGGGTCGTAGAGGTGGGAGGCACGACTGAATACAACTATGCTAACATGACCCCCCTATTCAAAATCTGTATATAGCTATCTGAGATTAGGATTCAACTGAAATACATGTAATCAGTAATGATGCTTTTTTATTAACCCTTTAGTCCCAATCGGTTATCAGCACCCAACTTCTCCTTACATAACATATACAAAATGAAACATTTAGTAATAAGAAAATACGAATTGATCAAACAAAGCAAACTAACAAATATTAGAAGCAAAATTCTCTCAAACTTGTTCAATGAAAAGTATGAGCTCAAGTCGGGAGAATTTAACAATATAATGTGGAATCAAAGACTCAGAATCGCAATTAGTTTTGTATCGCGATCGATTTTTTCAATTTTTTTCACGCGTGTTAATTCTGAGCCGGTGATTCCACATTATACCACGTCTCTCTCCCTGATCAAAATGTTAACGATACAGCGTTGAATTTCGCATATACTTACTAACTTAGAATTACTTACTTTATTTTCATATACTTTAGTGATTACTCGTTCACACGCTTTTTTATAAGGATAACTTTTTTCAGTTTGTTTTGGCGGTCTGAGTATTGTAAATATTCTTATAAATGATATTCTTGAAGGCCATTGACTAAGACACTCATTTTAAACATCAGCTGAACTAAGAAGACGATTCCAATAATAGAAGAAATAAAACAAATTAAAAAACTGAGTCTGGACATCAGCCCGATATTTAGTTACATATTTTATATAGTGTAAAACTGTAAATGTCGTAAAACTTACGTTAAAAAGCATTTATTAAATGAAATCTACGTCAAATAGGAAAGTAACGGTTATAACACAAACAAACGTCTTCATTCTCAGTTAAGACTTAGAGTAAGATATAGGAGACGGCAATGAAAATTGATTGTCATAAATTTGATTTTGTGATTTCCCGGGGAACAGAGATTTTTCGCCAGAGAAAAGGTTAACGTTAGCTTGGTGCAAATATTTTTAGGAAAAGAGTAAGAAGAACTCAAAGAATATTTCTTTCCAGTCTAAAGATTCTAAATATTGATATTTTCAAATTTCTAAGAGTAGATATTACGCAATGGTTAACTGCATGATGAATAAAACAACCAACTTACCTAGTTTTTGCATTGGAATAAATTGCAGCAGAAGAATTAATAGAACGGATGTGCTTCACTACAGCAATTGTTTTACTTCTTGCGTAGATGAAATTCTTGTTATACAAGGCAGACCTTATTTTATAAAAGTAAAAATTGGAAAGTTTCGCTTGCCCCCGAAGTCCGTCATAACAAGTAATACTTTTCGCATGAGAAGGACTTCTTATAACTTTTGAGTTATGCGTTTCTTGTACAAGTTATGTGCTTTTTGCAGTTATTTTTTCGTTTTTTAATTAGTTTGTACATTTTTAACATAAGTCGCAGCCGGCTTGAGTTTAAATTAATATTGACAATTTCACTTATCTGAAACTTGACCACAATTAGGAGGAGTAATTAGTTCTACAGTGAATCGGCTATCGGTTTCGAAATTTTAACACCGTTTAAGAGGAAATCAAGCACTAAAGTAGGATTAAAGGGAACAGTTCGTTTTAAAAGTCATAAATGCCTGCGGCTTTTTCAAATTATAGCAATAAATTATATTTATCTTCTACATATAAAGACATAAATAGATAAATATTTCGATTTCGTTTTTTTCTATTTTCTTTTTTACCAATTTAGCACTACCGCAATGACGAACAGCCGACGATAATGGCAAACCACACGAGAAAACTTAATGTCAAAGTGATAAGTATTTTTTTTCAAACTTTTGTTGTTGTCAGACATTTTAATTCGTTAAACGAATTTTTAACATGCAAAGTATTTTACTCGGAATACAGAACAGTAAGAAGATCGAGGTAAATTTATACAATATTGTATTAAAAAATTGAAGTGCGTTTTTTAGAAAAAACAAGAAAAAAATCAGTTTTACGAAAGTGTAGTCGGTCAGTCTGTACATAACTAATAATGAAAACATTTTTTAGATATTGAAAGTTTTGATAATTTTGGATCACTTTTTGCTGCGTTGTTTTCTCAGCACAGTTTGCTTTGACTTTTGAGAGTAAAACATAATTAAGTTACAATCTTACCTTTAACTTTACAGCCACTTTGCCGCTTGCTATAGTATAGGTTTCAATAGTGTGGGGAAATTTAGAAATAACTTTCTTCGACTTTCTAATAACAAATGCCTCATATGATTCAACCTACAAACTATTAGAATTGATTTCATTTAATCAAAGTTGTTTTTGCACACAGCTATTCTCAGTTTGTTTATCTAATCAAACAATGGTGAATATGTCAACCAATACCAGTGTCATTAGAACACTTCAATGTCTTCAGAGATAATTTCCGTTATAAAAACTTAAAGATTTAGCAAAACTAATTATTTCGCAGGCGAATTAAAAATATTCCAATTGTATTTAGTTTACAAAGCTTTTTTTTTACCAAATTCAGGAACTATGTTAGGAAGTACATTAGGTTTTCTAACCTAACGTGTGAATGACGTGCAAGCTTATTCATAAGAACAATTTTGTAAGGTCTACAAGGCTGAATTGGTCGAAAATTAAGAAAAATTTTTAAAAACAGTAATCGCAGGCTGAGGTTTCGGATATCTGTATATGCAAAGTTTTTACGCAGAGACTTCACTAAAACTCATAAATTTATTTAGCAACATAACACAAAACACAAAAGGTTTCGTGGAATTTGAAATTTATTCTAAAATGCAAGGCCGCCAAGGCGCGTCTTTTTGTGTTCATTGTCTCTATTATTTTTTTCAATTTAAAGCTGAAATCACCAAAAAATATATGAACAAGCAGCCTCGGAAAGATTTACTTGTTCTTGTAGCCATAGGAACTTGAGATTATCCATAAAATGATTATTGCTTTTACACACTCCAGCATGTGTTTTATTAGGATCATAGCGTTCTGATAAAGAATTACAACACATCAAGTTGATCACAGTATTAGAAAAATGTGGGAGACGTTTAGGAAAGTAATGGCAATTTCCACGATTTTATCGCAAACG
>JAOBRB020212285.1:777-12097 GCA_027575285.2 Zoanthus pulchellus
TAAGGTTTATCTACATAAGCACAGTTCTAAGACAAAAATATATAAGGTTTATCTACATAAGCACAGTTCTAAGACAAAAATATATAAGGTTTATCTACATAAGCACAGTTCTAAGACAAGCAGTTCAAAAAGAATGTTTTGTGTTACTTATCTGCTAGAGCACACAAAGTCCTTCAAGTGAGCTGGCACTTTTCTGTTTCTCTGAGGTCTAGAAAATATTGCACTAGTTGCACCATCTGTTATGTTCCCTTCCGGAGGCATGGTTGAATCTGGAGGCACTGTCAGTGAACTTTCTGCACCAGCATTGCCATTTGGTGTTGTGGGTGTTGGGTGCTCAGCTTGGATTTGTGGCTCTGGTGGGTGTGGGGTGTGTTGGTCATTTTCCACTCTAACTGCAGGCATATCATCATCTGATGTTGAGTCTGCATTGCTTGTTGCTTCAGCCGTTTTTTTAGGTGGAACCGGTTTCTTCGAAAAGTGGCTCCGGTTGGGGTCTCTACCCTGTAGGACCTTTTATTGAGTCGTTCTGTGACAGTTGCTTTTTGCCATGACTTTTGACCTAGCTTAAAGGGCTTCATTCAGACATTATCACCTTCCTGGAGTGGGGCCAGGTTTTGCTGTGTGCATTGTAATATTTCGCCTGTTTTGCCTGTTTTTCTCTTAGCTTTGTTGTTACTTTCTCTGGTGTAGTCACCTCGGGTTGGTGTAGGGAATTTGTGGTCGAGAGCAGGGTGCGTGTTCGTCGGCATAGTAATTGTTGTGCTGGGCTAGAGTCCATGGCTTGAGTTGGAGTATTTCTGTAGTCTAGAATGGCCATGTAGGGTTCATTCCCTGCATCAAGAGCCTTTTGGATAATTCTTTTGGCTGTTTTCACAACTGACTCTGCCTTGCCATTTGCTTTACTGTTTCCTGGGCTGCTTGTCTGGTGTTCAAAATCCCAGCTCTTAGAAAATAGTGCAAATTTTGTGGCAGTGAACTGAAGGCCATTGTCAGTTATAACTTGTTCTGGGCATCCGTATCGAGCAAAGTGGCCCTTGAGTTTCAAAATCACAGAAGACGCAGATGTGGATGGTAGACAGTCAACTTCCCAGAAATTGCTGTAGTAGTCCACAGTGATCATGTAATCCTTGTTTTGGAAGTCAAATAAGTCTACTACAACGCGCTGCCATGGGTGAGTTGGGATTTCATGCAACATTAGCGTTTCTTTGGCATAGGAGACTTCAAATTTTCTGCAGGTTTCGCATGCTGCAATTAGTTCCTTGACTTCTGCTGACATGCCTGGCCAATACACACACTCTCTAGCTCTGCAAAGACATGACTCAACTCCAAGGTGTGAGGCGTGAAGTTTGAGTTTGATATCATAACTAAGGTTGTGAGGAATGACGACTCTTTGTCCCCGGAATATTAAGCCATTTTGCACTGACAACTCATCACGAACATTGAAGTATGGCACTGCCTGTGGGAGCACGTCTCGTCGCTCTGTAGGCCAACCTTGTTGAATTATTAGTTTCAGTGTTTGAAGTGACTTATCGTTTGAAGTTGCCAGTTTTATTTCATTGGTTCTGTCGTCAGAGATGGGGAGAAATTTTATCATGTTTACAGCTTTAAAGTCTGCACCGGTTGGATGGTGTGTTGTAGGAAGGGATGCTCGGGAAAGAAGGTTAGTGATACGCAGGTTGGTATCTTTCTCATACCGGACATCAATATCATATTGCTGCAAACGCATCATCATGCCTTGAATGTGCCATGGGGCCTGAGCAAGAGGTTTCTTTAGTATGCTCTCCAGGGGCTTGTGGTCACTTTGCACTCGGACTGGTCGTATACTGATGAAACTTTTCCAGGGCAAATACAATGGCTAGCATTTCGCGCTCTATCTGGGCATATCGGGTTTCAGTCTCAGTGAGGCTTCGACTGGCATATGCAACTGGTTTTCCATCTTGAATGAGGGCAACTCCTAATCCCTTCTGACTTGCATCAGATTGAACTTCTAGTTCCTTGGCTGGATCAAAGTAGGTCAACACTGGGGCCTCAGTAACAAGTTGCTTCACTTTTTGGAATTCATCTTCCTCTGTTTTGGTCCATTGCCAGGTTGCACCTTTGTGTGTTAGTCGTCGAATGGGTTCCATGTGGTCAGACAAGTTCGGAAGAAAACGTGACAGATAATTGACAAATCCATTGATACGCTGTATATCCTCAACACTTGTTGGTTTGGGCATGTCCTTTACTGCTTTTGCTTTCTCTGGATCTATTGTGATGCCCTTGTCAGTGAGCACATGTCCTATAAAAGTTACTTCCTTTTTGCAAAGCTTCAATTTTTTCTGGGTTTAGGGCAATACCTTTCTCTCTACATCAGTCAATCAGGCCCTGTAGATTTTTATCATGGTCAATATTTGCTTCTTCTTCAGTGTTGCCAATCCCATATATGAGGATGTCGTCAACAATGTTAATCACACCTATAAGCCCTTCTAACATTCCATTAACACGCTTTTGAAAAATTTCGGATAAGGCGTCCTCGCCAATACAATGAAGGAACAGAGCAATTTAGTAGGATGGGGGTTGAGCCGTGAGTCCCACTACGATCACATAGTTGTTCCATCTCTGCTTCCATATTTTCCAGTTTTCTGCAGCATTTCCCGTTATGGATAGCTTGTCTGACAGATTTATCCCTGTAAGGGTTTGTAGCAAGGGCATTGGCACTGTGGGTCCTTGTGTTGTTTGTCCTGGCGAATTTGTTCTGCTGTCAACACTATTTTCAGCCATTTTAATACTCAACAATAAAAGGTACGTATCTCTAGTCTCGTATCTTTGTTGTTATGAATCTATTCCATTTCTGATACCATGTTTCAAGATCATATATTTTAACAGTTTAGCACTCAATATGATACATTATTAAGAGGTCTCCTATTCATAATCATTCTCCACGTCTCCTGTTCTCATAGTTAATCATTAACTTAATATGTTACAACATGAAGACCATCTTGGCTTGAAAGAAGCAAGACACATGCACAAGAAGCTATTTATTGGCCAGGAATGTCCTCAGAAACAGAGCACATGATTTCAAAATGTAGCATCTGTCTTAAAAATTATAAAAATCAACAATGTGAGCCACTTCAACCCTTAGCAAGGGTTGCAAACAATACCAAGACTTTGGCAAACACTTGGAGTTCCAACACATAACCTCAAGCAATGGGAAAGCAGAAAGGACAGTTTAAACTGTTAATCAGCTTTTAAAGAAGGCCATGTGAAATGACGAAGATCCTTACTTAGCCCTATTAAACTTCAGAGCTACCCAGGACAGGACCGATTACCAGCACCAGCACCCAAGCTCATGAACAGAAAGCTACAATGCACACGATTCCCAACTATAACTCAACCTCTTCAATTTTCACTACAAATGCCAATATGCAGAAAGTATACTATGACAGAGGTACAAAACTACTACCACAGCTGCAGGAAGGTTCAATCGTACAAATTAGAAATATCAAAAATTGGGAAACAAAAGGCCAAATTGTGTGTAAACTATTGGATCCACGCTCCTACAAAGTGCAGACAGAAACTGGAAAACAACTCAAGCCTAATCACCGTGACTTGCTGGCAACAAAGAAAGAATAAGTATGAAGAAGAAATAGATACAATGGAAGATGATATTATTGAAAATCCAAAGCCACCACCTGAACATCAACAGCAGCAGCAACAACACCCCAACCAGCAATGTACAGTAGCAAACAAAGTCCAGAAGAACCGTCCATTTTTTTGTTATTGTTACACTACAAACTTATTGAACCTAGGTTAAAACATTTCATTTGTAGTTACATTTCTAGTTTAGTTTTGTTTTCCTCAGAAGGGGAGATGTCATGAGTGATTTGAATATGCACAGTAGACAGGGACGAGCGTGTGGACTTATAGAGATATAGCATATGCATCAAAATCATTACAAAAATCAGATACAAAGAAAATGTTTCTTCAGACTATTGTAGCTAGGAAATAACATTGTATTATTTATATCAGCAATATGTTATATATTTTATCTGTAGTATTATGTTATCAGTAATAATTATTTAATATTTTCTTTTGTTTTGTTAAACTTTCATTCATTATTACTGTTTTTTTAATCATTTTTATGTTATTTTTATTTATGTTTAAAGGATAGAATGGCAAAACTTACAGTCACTTTCGAAAATGATCCATTCTCATTCCTGGATGAAGAGAAAGAGAATTGCCAGGACACTGTACAAACCTCACCACAAGTGGCAAAGCAGAAAATAGACAAAATAATCGGTAGAGATTCAACACCTCAACAGACTAATAACAAAAAACCTGGAGGAACCCTAAAGCAGCAGAAACTTTTCTTCTCTGGAGCAAATTGCTCTGAAGGAACCGACAGTAACAGCAATGGTGTTGAGTTTAAATCAGAAACATTTCTATTGTCTCCAAAATCCAGCAGTCTTACCAAGAAAGAAACAAGGAAAAAACGAAGGATCTCAGTTGAAAGGTTTATGATGATTACAACTTATATTTATTAGAATTTTAGAAATTGCATTTAAACTTACAATTATATAATTAATCAATTATATATAAAGTAGATGCATAACGCTTGTGGGATGTGGCTAGAATATGAAGTATGATTGTGTTGCACATGCGTGCTGGTTATGATGGACTTGCGGGTCAGAGGGACTAAGCCCGTACTGAAAAGCCTTAAAAAAGAGTGAGCCTGTATGTTAGCTGTGTCGTGCTGATGAGGCCCAATAAGACCAAAACAGCTGTCCACGACTGCTAACATTCAGGCTCACTCTTTTATTAAGGGTTTTCAGTATGAGTGTAGTCCCTCTGACCCATGAGGCCATAGTGCCCTATTTAGTGGCTGTATCATAAACAGCACGCATGTGCAACACAATCATAATTATATGTAAACCCTTATAGATTCATATTCTACTAAAGTATACTTTTTGTAGACAATTAGATCACCAACTCTGCACTTAAATCAAGCATGTGTTGGTGTATACATTTTGTAGACTCCTTAAATGTGTGTATACAAAAAGTATACAACGTAAAAAGCTTCACTCTGGCACAGTTCAAGATGTGTATATATACCATTTGTAGACTGCCGAAATGAAAGTATACACATAAAATGCTTCACTTTGGCTCAGTTTCAGATATATACAAAAATTATACAGCATAAAATGACGCGCTTTTGGTCAGTCTTAGATATATAAAAAAAAAGTATACAACAAAATAGACTAAAAAAATTAATAATCCAAAAGACGAATTTAAAAATATCTTTTTATGACTTTAAATTACAATCATGCTTGATTGTGTGTAAAGTCTATATACTAATCTGAATCATACGCTTTTTTGATGTGTATTCACATCATAAACTATGTTTATGACCGATGATGGGCATATTTTGAGAAAAGCATTGGAATTTGAAGTGAGCCAGAAGGGCAAGAGGAAGCCTGAATGACCTCCACCATCAACAATAACTTTATTTTCGATTTCCTTCTGCTTATAATTTATATCTTTCCATTTTTTTTTACGTAGAACTAAATACTTTACTTTTGGTTATAAAGCTTTTAAGAGTGAAAACAACCCTAATAAAAAATAAAGTCAAAAATAAATAAATATATAATACATAGGTCTAATCAGTTATGAGGAATTGTAAGTGTTTATAGGATTTATAGCGACATGAAAGATGCAAGTGGACAAAATAAGCAAGAGTGTTGGTTTGGTGAAAAAGGTTGTGATGGATCGAGTGAGGTGGAGAGTGGTACTACCTGTAATATATATGTCACCTGTCATGTAATATTTACTCACAACATGTATCATTTCACTTACCAGAACTTACTATATTTAACAGTTATTCTTCGAGAACGCGCCGGATATAAGCTAATATACATAACGAGCGAGGCCGTAGGCCTGTCATAAACGCGCGATCTAGCTGACGTGCGAAAGCCTACTGACAGCGAGCTGAAATATCGTCTGTTCAAAAAATATATTAATGTCTGTTTCTTCAACAAATCTTATAACTTTGAGTGGACAAAAAGTGGCACAATGTCAGCTATCAATCGTTCAGCCGGAATGGCTGAAGTGGTTGTGAATTTGGACGTTGCAGTTGCTAAAATTATACTGCAGTCTTGGGAAGATCTGTTCACCACCTGCGATAAACGTTGTGTTATTTACACTTTCCCGTCTTTTGGAGGTCTTTCTCGAAGGCGTCAAGAACTTGGTTGGCTTCTGTAAAAGCGTGGTCACCGATGATTGAGAACTGCTTGCAGTGCGATGGAGAGCGAAGAAACCAGTCAATGGTGGCACGAATGGATTTCATTGAAGACGTCTTGTAGTAAGAGCCATCTTGCTTTCTCGCCGAGGTGTTAAAGGATTTCAGACAGTCATTGAGCTCTTGCTTCGACATTTCCTAGATTGATTTTGACAATTTTTTCCCTCCAGGACTGTCCAGCCTCTCTAAAAAACGGTAAATATTATGTTAGTTTCACCTTGTTTACATTGACAATTACGAAAGTTGCAAAAGTTGTTTATAAATATTTTATTGCATTTAACACACACTTACCAATAAAAATCTTCAGTCCATGTTTTGTTGACCTTTTGGTGTTAATGGGGGTTGCATTGTCTACAGTTCTCTTTATTTCTTTGGGTGAAACCTCCTTAAATCGTGACCTTTCAGCACAGGAAATTCGCCATCAATTTTTCCTTATTTGGTCAAACGATAATGGCTCATATCATGGGCTTAGGGAACCAATCAGAAAGCTGGAAAATCATTATCCTGAGCTAAAAATTTACTAAATATATATATCATTATTTATCAGTTGGCACACAGCGCTAGAGAATAAAGTCGAGAATCTATATGCGAGTTTACACAATCATTACATGGTGTCAGAAGTGTAGAAGAACTAAATAGAAAATGACATCCAGCAATCTTCAATGGGCAGCACCCAAAGAACTGGAATTTACTGCAGAAAATCTGTGTTTGAGAAAACAGAGCTGCGAAGCCGAAACGAAGAGGTTAAATGCGTATACTTTCTCTTGTGTATAGGCGAAAATAGCAGAGAGATATATAAAACGCTACAATTACCGCCGGAAACGACAACAAATGAAGACGGAGGAATAGTATGGCAAAGGAAAACAGAAGAATTGAAAAAAGCTTTCAAAGCCTACTGTGAACTGAGAAAAAACCTAACCTATAAAAGACATAAGTTCTTCACCAGAAACCAAATCGAAAGCGAGACCATCGACCAGTACGTTACCTAGTTAAGAACACTTGCATCGACATGTGAAAAGGCCAAATTCGTGATAGAATAGTCGGAGGTATACAAAATGCAGCCTTGAGGGAACGACTACTGAGAGTAGCGGACATTAGTTTAGAAAAAGCAATAGATATTTGGAGAGCCGCAGAGCAATCCAAACGCCAGCTAAAATCCTTTTCTGAAAAACCCGCAAGCAACAACTTTCCAGAAAAGAGGATCTGCAGGAGATCGCCATAGCCACAAACCGCAACAACAACAAAAAAACATGGAAACTGTGGTCGACTTCACGGTCCAAAGGTTTGTCCAGCGTACGGAAAAAAATGCAAAACATGTTCCAAGATCGGTCATTCCGTCAAACTTTGCCGTTCAGGTAGAAAATCGAGACATACAAGCGTCCACGAAATGGAATGCGACTTTGACGAAAGCGATTATTCAGATCATGGTATCGATCAAATTACAATTGATTCTGTAGACAGTCGCACGGAGGAAAACGCAACACTCAAATTTAATGGAAAACTGCTAACTTTTAAGTTAAACTCCGGTGCCGAAACCAGTGTGCTAATGATCAAAGATTTTCAGACCGTTGTCCCAAGAAAACAAAGACATTTTAAGTTGAAATCGTCCACAGCTTAACTCACATCATTTAGTGGCCATGACATTCCTGTTGTCGGCATGTGTTCACTCAAATGTGATAGCAAAACAACTAGGCTTAGGTCCAATTTCAACACCTTATCACATCAAGATTGACAAAAATTCTGTGCCAGTTGTACATCCGCCGCGAAAAGTCCCTGCTGCGTTGAGAGATCGACTCAAACAAAAATTTGATGACATGGAATCTCAGGGTGTGATTAAACAAGTACATGAACCGACAGCGTGGGTAAATTCAGTGGTAATAAACGAGGAACGGTCGGGAAAGCTAAGAATATGTATCGATACGCATGATCTTAATAAGGTAATTCTCCGTGAACATTATCATCTACCCATGCTAGAAGAGATTTCAACCACACTAACTGGAGCTAAGTATTTTAGTCATCTCGATGCAAAATCAGCTTTTTGGCAACTATCACTTGACGAAGAAAGTTCATATATCTAACGACATTTCACACTCCATATGGCTGCTACAAATACAAGGTCGTCCCGTATGGATTCTCTTTTGCACAAGACGTTTTTCACAGAACTGTGGATGGACTGTGTATTGACATCAAAGGCTGCGAAACGGATATTGATGACATACTTGTCTGGGATAAAACCCGCGAAGAACATGACAGAAACCTGATAAAAAACATGCGTAGTAAACATGACGCTTAACAAAGAAAAATGCAAGCTCAGACAAACAGAATTAATTTATCTCGGAGAAAAGTTGACAGCTGATGGAGTAAAATCGCCGCAATTCAACAATATCCACGACCCGAAAACAAACAAGATGTGCTTTAACTGCTGGGTATGGTGAATTTTGTCACAAACTTTTCTCCACATGTATCAAATTTTACAGAACCGTTAAAGAAGAAGACTACGAAAAATAAATGAATGATGAGAAATGTATACATTTAATGTCATCCCAGAGCTATGTTACCGACAGAAAACTACAGGAAATCAAGAAACATGTAGCGGAAGAGGAAAGAATGCAACTACTAGTGCAGCAAATCCAAACTGGCTGGCCACACAACAAGAACATGGTACACTTGCCCCACCAAGGGATAGATGAAACAAAGCAACTTGCCAGACAGAGCATATTTTGGCCAGGTATGTCCAACCAGATAGAAGATATGATCTCAAAGTGCCCAACAAGCCTTCGCCAACGAAAATAACCAGAAAGAGCCCCTTCAGTCGCACAAACTTCCACGTCACCCACGGGAACGAGTTGCTACTGACCTGTTTGACTTCAAAGGATACCCACATCTGATAGTTGTTGACTATTACAGCCGCTATTCCAAAGTGAGGGAGCTTCGAAGCATTCGATCAGCAACAGTAATCTCAAAAATCATTTTTCAGTCGGCACTTCATTCCTTCTGAAGTAATTTTTGACAATTGGTCTCAGTAAACATCTGAAGAATTCAAGTCATTTGCACACACCTATGGCTTTACATATGTACAACCATTAGCCCCAAGTACCCCCAGACCTCGAGATCATACCTAGTGGAAACGCCAGACGGAACAGTTTACAGGAGAAATCTCCGACACCTGCTAAAAACTAATGAAATCGCAACGAACACTGATGAAGACGAGTGTGATGATGAACCAAACAAGTTCAAAGACTGATCAGTCAACTACTCAGTCTAAACCCACTACCGCGCCTGCACCAGTACCATCAGGCAGACAACCACGTGTGACCAGCTATGATCGTGTGATCAAACCCAATCCCAAGTACACTGACTGAACTATGAACTTATGAACAATTTTATATGTTTGATTCATTTTATTTTCATTTTATTTTCATTTTATTTTTATTTCATCTTTATACATTATAGTTTAGTAATTCAAACTTCAGAAAAGGAGGGATGTAATATATATATAACGTTGTATATGAATCGGTGTGAACTTAAAATAGCGTTCCTAGTTCTGGTTTGCATATTATATAAAATTTCTCCATGATACAGAGTTGGCATCTCTTTGATTTATTGTTGTACAATTTAGCGTGGCATAAAATTTCCCATTCTATTTTGTAGTCCCTTTGTTGCTCTCTTAACTCACAAATGTGTTTACTAAGTTCCGTACTGCTATGTTTGCTCTCGTTGTTGAAGGTAGTTTTGTGTCCATTATATTGTTCTATAAGCTCATTTTTTGTGAGGCCATTATGGTATTATGTGATCATAATTTAAGTTTTTGTTATTAAAGAAGCAAAGCCATGTAATCGATTTTCATGGTCTCACATAGATTAAGTTTTGTTTTCTTTTACTCATAATTTTATGCCATTGAATGTTCTTAGTACTTATCTTTCTTAATATGTTCTTATTGCACTTATTCAATATTTTAGCCCAGCTGTCAAAAAGCAAAAAGGACTTACCAGACCTAAACAATTAACTTCTCCCAGTTCAACAACTAAACAGTTATCATCAGTGGAACTGCCAACCCCACCAAACACTCCAGGTTGTACACCAAACTCTTCTCATGAGTCTCACGATTATGGTAAGACTGACGTGTACAATGAACTTTAAGGTTCTGCACTTTCACTTTAATTTTTCTATTTTAGGCTTAAACTTTTTACTCCTAAAAGGGCCTAAGCCACTCGTACGATATGGTACTGAGTTAAAGAATTCACTCTTTCAAGAAAACCAATGTTCAACTTTGGTTTTAAAGCAAACTTTAGTAGTATCGTTAAATTTGGAAAGCCAGTTATGCAAGAATAAACTCATTTTTGCACAAAGTCTCTTCATACTGGATAGCATCATGAAGCTTGAAGTTAGCATTTGAGCTTACTTGCTGAAAGAAACATACGAGGTGTCACACTTTTTAGCGATTTTTACGGCATATTTCCACTCAGTGGGTTTCCACTGAGTGCCAAAAGAAGTTGGCTTTGAATCTCGAACAGAGGCAAATTCATTGAGTTGCCAATGCATTTTTTGGAAGTTTTGACGACTGAGGAATACTACAAGCATAACATTTTGGCAGAACTCCGTGGAGGCTCTAGACTTAGTAAAAAATGATTGCTGCAAGAAATACTGTCTGTCCTTGTCAAAATTTTTGGGGTATCCCAGAATGCACTTGGATCATGCAAATTGCAGAAAACACATTGGGGCAAGATTGGCACAAAGAGACGGCTGTAGAAACTGAAAAAATGCTAAAAAACTTCACTACACCTCAGTAGTAGGTCTGAATTTTGTTGTGAAAGCTGTTTTGTTTGCTGGAAATGAAAATTTCATCAAGAAATCCAAGGCAAAACATCCTTGATTTTCCCGTTCCAAAAACGACGCAAACCGATATTTTTTTTTCAATTTTTGCGCTTCAACTAAGGACCTTTTGCAGAAATGACAGTTTATTCTTGCAGCACTGGCTTTCCAAACTTAAAGAAACTACTAAAGTTTGATTTAAAACCAAAGTCGAAACATGGTTTCTTTGTTTAT
>JAOBRB020212369.1:0-12096 GCA_027575285.2 Zoanthus pulchellus
GTCAGCCGATCAAACTAATCGTGCCTAATTTTTTGTCAAATTCACAGTGCCAATAAACAGTTCTTCGAAATTGGCAATGTTTAAGCCTTCTTAGCTCTTCATAATGAGCTCAGGTACCAACAAATGGCCAAAATTACACAAAAAACAGCCAATTTTTTGTGTTTTGACGCATGAAATCGCCCAAAGAAAATTAGTTGAAGTATGGCGAGCACTGTCACGTGAGCAGCCTTTATGTGACATCATACCTATATGCCACTCCCAGAATCCCAGTTTTTAGTTTTGGAGAAATAATAGTTTTAAGCTACCCTACCGCTCTACCTCAAAACCTCTATTTTGTGAATTTTCAAAGGTAGTGGACCTCCTTAAAAAATGGGCAATCCGTGTGTTGTAGCTCTACATGTAAATAAGAGAATGTACGACACCACTATGCAAAATCGGGAAGGCGAGTGACTTTTATGACGCAGAGCCTTATTAGAACCTAGACTCCAAATTGCTCGTCCAAGACTTAGCAATTGCAACTTTAAGCGCTTATAAAAATTAAATAAAAGTTAGATGTCAATTTTTTTTTCAGAAATTGAACATAGATATAACCTACTTTTAAACTGGTGAAAAAAAAAATTCTTTTATATGCACTTTAAAAAGAAGCATGCGTATGCTAATGAGGCAAAAAATGTAAACAGAAACTCGCCTATAGATGGTTTTCACCTAGCGTCACGGCGGCCATGTTGGTGTATTATCAACAAAAGAATTTTGATTGGGGATCTTTGTTTGGGACACCAACATGGCCGGTATATTTTGTGTCTCATCGGATTGTGTGAGAACTATCTATATGAGCCAATATACCATAATCTACAAATATGGAAAGCAATCATACCAGTCAGCTTAAAATCTAAAGGGAGTTAAGCTAAAAAATTTAAAAAAATATTAAATTCTTTTAATAAAGTTTTTAATAAAACAATCATTGCACTCGCAACAACTTTGATAATACTATCAAAGCTCTTCATAACTTAAAAGTTACTAATATTTTACTAATGAACATTTTAGAACAAGATGTACCTTTCAGTTATTTTCGCCGTCTTCTTGTCGGGGCCTTGCATGGTTCTGGCTCAAGGTAAGATTTTCAGTTTGCAACTAACAATTAAATTGAGACATTAATAATGAAAATTACGATAACATAAAACATAATTGATACCATTGCAGTAGGTAACAGTGGTAATTACAAGAGCAATATTGGTATTATTAAATTTTCAACCCCGAATACTGCGTTTCTAGCGGTCTGATTGGATCACCCAATCGTGGTTATCAGCTCCTATACCGAATGGCCGTATAATATGGAAACTAACTGTGCAAAGTGTTGCCAAGCTGTAAATGTCAATAATTAAAGTTTAGTCATTTTCAAGTATCGTAGGGTTTTCAAAGCTCATGCATTTTAATAAAACAATTATTAAACTAGCGCTTCTTGGATATAAGATGGTTACAGCCAACTCGGCGTTACGCGCTATCAAACATCTCATATTCAACGCGCACTCGTGGAATAATTGTTAATTATATTACCTTCCAATTTACAACACTCAGATTGGTTGATGCGGTCTGTCAAAGGGCGTATTCAGCCCATGGACAGCCTAAAATATTATGGAGACTACCAAACATTTACCGTAAACTGTAAGAATCAGTTGCTGAAATTCGGTGGGTTTCACAGTAACAATGATCAGTGCGTTTAATAAAACATCGTCACAGCACTTTTTGAGTGAATATCGCTTGCTTGAAATGGCATTATAATCTGACAATAAATTGAATTTTTCTTTGTTGTCACTAACAGAAACAAATTAAAGGTTTCATGCATTTAGTTTTAATGTCTTCAATTAAGTTATTTACATAATTGGAGAGCTAATATAAACAACAACTTCAAAAAAATCCTACATCCGCCCCTAAGTAAGGATACCTTTTCTATATGCAGGTGGTTGCAGTACTAACGAAGGAAACTTTTCCGTGGGACAGTCATTTATCGACCAAGAATGCGTATCCAGGTGTACGTGTCAGGCAGGGGATCAGATATCGTGCGTGGATCTCTGTGCCCCCACAAACGCTACATGCGCACCGGGCTTTGTTCCTCAGAATTTTACTGACAAAGTTCCTGACACCAACTGCTCATGCAAATCAACTCGTTGCATTCCAGGTACAATTCATATTAAACACTATAGTAATTGGTGCCAGCGAAGTGGGTAGCGTAATCAGTACACAGTGTAATGTTTGGTAGTGACTAGAAACGAAATTGCGATAAGTACAATCAGCGGTTCAAGTCCATACTGTATCAAGAGATGATTCAAGGATGCTACTAGTATTTCGGTTCAAATCCAGATACATTAAATATCAAAAATAGTATAGTCACAATAACAATACAATTTATATAGTGAACTCTTGCAGCACTCACCAATTAGTACTAGTAAGTGTTCTTTTACTTAAAAGTAATTTAAATGTTATTGTTGAATAAGAAAAATAAGAACAACGAAAGGGAACTCAGGGAACTGCAGGGAACTCCTGACAAGAAAGTTGTTCGTGGAGGTCGCGACAGATTCGAGTCACAAGCTGCACAGTTTACTGCCTGATTCGAACAGTTGCCAATACAATCTAAGGCGCCAACGGAAATTTTGTTTGCCAGCGGCGAAAACTGAACGTTTTAATAACTCTTTTATTATTAGTAATTGTAAATCTTTTTAACCTTTTTGCTTGTTTTTAATTTTTCTTGTTTTAAGAACTCTTTTACTATTAGAAGTTTTTATTATAATTATATTCCCCTAAGCCGGTAAGGTTTTAACAGAATTCAGCCTTTTTGCTGTAAAGTTTTTAAAACTTAATGAAGTATCTATCTACCTATCTGTTAACATATACATGAACACAAAATAACAAAAAAAAATGAAGTAAATATACACCATTATAAAGTCATCTTCTCACCGTGCGAAGCAATTTAAGAAAAAAATAATGTCTGCAAAAAAAGGCAGGCCGATTACTCACCGTAATCCCTGCAATGATACGTTGACATCGCTCTAATCAACCAAGCTAGCAATAAAACCACGGCTTTGAACTTTTCAAGGAACAGGTTAGTTTTATCTGGTCTGTCGTGATGAAATCCTCATGATTAGCTGTGGGCTTTATAGGTTTGTATCATAGAGGTAGGAAAGTCCTTACGTAGCGTTTAGAATTAAACTGCGCATTTAATGCTCATTGGGGTGGCTGCTAAAATATCTTATTACATACCTTACTCACAATATCTTGGAAAAACGTATGTAGATCTAATATTTGAATAAGGAAAACATATCTCAGGTGATAGGAGCCCTAGAGACACAAAATACACACGGGGTAGCGGCTCTGTTAATGAAAGTGCACCGACATGGTATAAAAGCTCGCTATGTTTATTTTCATTTTACAGTCTTGACAAACTCTTTTTTTGCCGCTACCTATATAGCAACGGTGCTAAGGTTGTTCATTTGTTGGTAAACAATTATTTGTATTAGGTAAGGGATTTGGGAACGAGTTTTTTTTTTCTGCACGAGCTTCTCTCTTTGTTGTTGTGCTGTGTGGCGTATGCCGTAAATACTGATTTTTAATGGTTTATTTATTGGTTTTCTTTATTTTAATAACGTTCAGCTACTGTGCTCACCTGAATTGTTCTTCAGTTGGTACAGGATTTAATGGAACCGACACCAATTGTAGAATTACAGACAATTTGGGCATCCTGCTGATGAACAGTAACTGTTTTGCTATTATTTCAGCAGCATTATAGTTATGTCTGTTCAGATATCTGTATCAATAAAATAAGTAATTTAACGCAAAAATTTTAAGTTAAAAATTTTTACAAGACCTGTTCAAAACCTACCTTTAAAATTGTTGAAGCAAGTGGCGAATGAGCAAAAGATTTCTGTGTCCGAGGAAGTACTTTCCCGAAAAAGAAAATTGAAAGTTTGTATTCGTGAAATTGCTAGAAACACAATAGGATCTTAAAGCGTGACATAACTTTCCATTTTGAAACTTTTAAATCTTTGTTTTTCTAGGAAAAAAATATCCGGGGTTAAAGGCCTTACTTTTTTACCACTAATTCGTTTAACGAGTGAAAAAGATAATGGATAAAGTCCTAGTAGCCGGCATTTTTTGTCATATTAATAAATAGACGGTCGCCGGTTATCGGTTATCGGCTAACAATGACAGCCTTGTTATGGTTTTATAATGACATATATTATATCCATTTTTTTACAGAACAATGTTTTGACCAAAGTGGGGGGTATTTGTTGAACAAAGAATTCTTCGCGACTGACTGTTCATTGATATGTATCTGCCGAGAAGAAGGTAACGTGCCCTGTGTTTCAGTTTGTGGGCAGAACGAAGCCGAAACTTGCCGGTCTGACGAATTCCAGGCAAACTTCACGAACCAAATTGTTGGGAGTAGCTGCTCTTGCAGTAAATCTGTATGCGTCCCAGGTAACTTGAAGTTATTTTACGTATGTTTAATTTATTCAAGGTATTGTAATATTGATCCGTGCGCGCGCGAGCAGTTCCTCGAGACTCGTGCTTCCAAATCTAAATTGCAGCCAACTGATGAAATTGCTTTTTGTGATTGCTTCATCTTTGTTTTGACTGAAAAGATCTGAGAAAATGATGTCATTTTTGCTTGGCGAGCTGACAAAGTGGTGGGGATTGGACAATTATATCTATCACGGCTCTTCTTCTTCTTCTTCGTAGAAGACGAAGACAAAACTAATTAAGTTTTTTTTCTTTCAATAAATCATTAATGACACTAAAAGCTAAAGATAAATCCTTTTACAAGCCTAGTGGCCCATGGAGCCGGCGCTTATCTCTGGTTTCTGTATTGTTAAGCAGATGAGAGTCTTTGACTCCCCCTGGACGGGACACTAATCCATCGTAGGTTAGCTCCCAGCAAACGCTGGTACTCATTTACCTACCCCGGAAGAATGGAAAGCTGAGTTGGCTTAAGCGGAGAAGAAGCTAGGTCACACAAATATTCTATTTTCGGCAAACTGCTGAGGATCGAACTCGGGACCTTGTGTTTGGAGAGCAGAAATCTTACCAACTGCGCTAACCACGTCCGCCACTAACGCCCGCCATTTTCTCCGTCAAAACAAGCAAAAATGACGCCATCCCTGAACGCGATTTTATTGGCTACAATTGTAATCTGGCTCAGCAAGCATCAATGCACGAAACACGTAAAGAAATTTACCATATCGCTTTATAAAAACACTTCTAGCTAGAGATTTTGGTAAAACGCCGTTATTTGCTTTGTAAAATAGTTTAAATTCTTTTAATTTATTGTCTAATTTAAGTGTTCTCCACTTAATAATTTTTAAAACATCTACTGATGACACATCCTTAGGAAAATTGAATACAATTCTAGCGGCCCTACAATGGAGACTTTCAATTAAATTTATAAAATTTGAGTTACAACACAAACCCCATAAAATAAGACCATACTTAATTGATGGCAAAATTACACTAAAATAGAACTTTAGCAGGACGTCTGTAGGTAAGAGCCTGGTGCGTTTAAATAATTCTAATTTATTTACAAAGTTCTTTTCAAATCCATCACATATGGTACCCAAGTAAGCTTATTGTTCATAGCCTAATGCCGATTGTCCCAGGTGTACAGAGGGAAGGGTCCTATGACGGGTTTCTTACTGAGAATCATAATTTCACTTTTTCCCGGATGTGGTGTCAGTCGATTTTCTAAGCATCATTCATGTACCTTTTTTAGCTAAGCTAGCTAAATCTTTTACGACCCTAGTGGCCCATGGGGCCGGCGCTTATCTCCCGTTTCTGTAGTGTTAAGCGGATGAAAATCTTTGACGTCCCCCTGGACGGGACACTAATCCATCGCAGGTTAACTGTATAAGAGCTATATCGGCAAATTCACCAATACAAAAGATTGTTGTATCATCAGCATACATGTATAAAGTCCCAGAACTTAAGGCATGCAGATGACAAATCATTACAAAATAAACTAAACAACGCTGGGTCCAATACAGAACCTTGCGGTATTCCAGTTTTCAGAGGCAACAATTCAGATTTTACACCATTTAGGACAGTATATTGCGTTCTTCCACCAAGGTAACTTTCAATTCAATCCAGCTAACCACCTGTAATTCCGAATTGGCTTTCCAGCTTATCCTCTAGTGCTTCATGTGATACACTGTCGTACGCGGCGTTTTGAAATCCACAAATTCTGCTGCCACGAAACTACCCGAGTCTAGGGCTTTTCTCCAGATCTCAGTCATATGAACTAACAAGAGTTCTGTGGAGTGACCCTGCCAATAAGCCCATCGATTTTCTGCCGTTAGCTCATTATCCATACAGATACGTTGTACCTTGCTGTCATTAATCACAGATTCCAAGATCTTGCTAGGAATGCAAGCTTAAAAGAGAGATAAGGTCGATAATTACCAGAATCTGCCTCGTCATCTTTTTAAAGATAGGTGTCAGTCTTGCTGTCTTCCACGCTGAAAATACTAACATGGAATTGATGGAATAATTGTAGATGTTGACTATGGATGGTACAATGGCACATCCAGCTAATTTTAGTAGCTTTGTTGATATTCCGTCTGGCCCAATAGATTAATTATTATTTTTGAGCTTGTTAAGATTTTCATGAACAATACTACATGAAATAGGGGCTAATGATCCAGCGTTGGAGGGTCCTTTTGGATTCTGTTTTGTATCGAAATATTCCTTATATGTGTTGGCAGTGCGTTACGTTAGCCAAATTTTTTCTGACTTTTGCAAAATATGAGTTTATTAACTTGGTTTTCCCTGTATCTACCAGTGAAAAACTCCCATCACTTTTTTTAAGGGGACCTATCTCTGTCTCAAGAAGTGTGCGGTCCGTGACTTTCTTAAAATGCGACTTTCGGTAAAAACTTTCTAGAATATTCTATCAAACAGCGCAAAATCAAACAAGCTAGATAATATGTAACTTGTGTTGGTGGGAAAAATACTTTATAATTTGTAAGCCAAAAAGTGGGCACCCTAACCAATAGAAATGAATTGTTATCCAGTTGCAAACACTCTAGAAAGTCTTTACTGAAAACCACATTTTCAAAGACTGGTATTTCGCAGCGTTTTTATACCCATACTTATCATACCTTAGCTTACCAGTAACAATAACTATATCTTTTTATTGGTGATCAGTTCAAACGACTCTAAGTGATAAACATTTCCTGTATTTTTATATATTCGCGTAATTCTTAACTCTGAGTATAATTAAAGATCAAGTACTTATGAATTCAAATTATTGATGAGCAAACGTGCTTGATTCATAAATATTATTTGTTATTAGCTGGTAGCCTGTGAATCATTCTCGAATGATCCGATATTTGTCCTGTTCCTGAATGTAAAAACGCAGGGGAACCCCGTGGCTAATTGCTAAACCTCATTGATTGCTCTGTAGCCAGCAGGGTTTTGGTGATGGTGCAGTGGTTAGCACACCTGAATAGTAACCAGGGGAGGTGGGTTCGATTCCCACTCACGGCATATATTGTTTTTTTGTTCAAAAAAAAGGAGCAGTTAGTAGTTCACTGTCGCTATTTGTATATTCATGCATGATAAACCATTTGTATAGCAAAGCGTTGTGTATCCCTTGGATTCTACTAGCTAGTGACTTCATCGTTGGAATGCCAGCTTCATTGATTCATAAATATATATGTATATATACATAAATATACAATGTGCCCTCCCGGTTACCATCATAATGGCTTTATGACAGCTCCTGAACATGGGCACAGGATGTACGGTTACACATTGTAGGATTGCATTGTGGAGTCGCCAGAGTGCTCAAACTGAGAACAGTGAGCAATGCATATATATATACACATAGAACAGTGTTTTGGGTATTATGA
The DNA here is from genome assembly GCA_027575285.2 of Zoanthus pulchellus. NCBI lineage: Eukaryota > Metazoa > Cnidaria > Anthozoa > Zoantharia > Zoanthidae > Zoanthus > Zoanthus pulchellus. The sequence goes on from JAOBRB020212369.1 coordinate 7,899, forward strand.
TTCACAGATAAGTCTTATTGTTTTTTTATTAATCTCATCATCAGCTCAATGCCAGAGGAATGGAACCTACTCTATTGGGACGAGTTTTATCCCTTCTTCTTGTGACAAGACATGTACATGTGGACCAGAAGGTGTTATAAGCTGTTTAAACTTGTGTCCCCCAACCTCCACCCCTACATGCACAGCAGGTCAGGTGTTAGTGGATCTTGAAGTTCCTGCGCGCTCAAGTGATAAATGCACTTGCACTGAAAAGAGATGTGTTCCAAGTAAGTTTATAGAGGATATTACATGTGCGTTCGAAGATACAGATCTATTTATTATGTAGTTATCCATAAAATATTCAAGCAAAATTCATTTTTTAATTATCTTGCAAGAGTGGCCTTGGTAACAATGTCACTAGTAAAGGTAGCATAAAGATCTTCTGTAATGGCCAATGTTCTAAAATAGATTTTTTCAAAAGAATAAATTACATTTTTATTAAATGTAGGCTGCGAGGAAAAAGGATTTTTATAGGACTAGGAAAACTTCTAGTACTTAACATATGAAGCTAAAGTTTTTTGGCTTGAAATGCTTTTTAATAATAGTTATTGTTTTATTTCAATCACCAAATCCACTGAAAACGCCATTTTGTTTGTTTTTAAGATTTTTCTGTGAAAATCTCTCCACCGTTGTCATATAAACTTTTTGATTGGCTTAACAGCTTTGTATTGTTTTTTATCCAATCAGATTTCAATTTTTAAAGTTGTAATTGCTCTAACCCAATCAGAATCAAGTAATGTTTTCATGTATATGATTAAGTAGGTAAATAGGCTATTGAAAAAACTGTAAATTAATTAGCATATTAATCAATAAATCTGTTATCAATTTAAGTAGATTTTGTGGCGGTGGGAAACTGAAGTAAACCGTGCACATAAATTGTAGAAACTAGACGGGCGAAAAAGGATTCTTATCGGGCTGCATAGCTTTTGCTAAGGATTGTTTAATATTTGGTATAAATATGTAAATTATGCACTATATAAAAGAAACATCAGTGAGTATTCTTTCTTTTATTAGTTGTATTCATAAGGTTCCAGTTCAGCACACATGCTGGTCAGTTTTACAAACGAATCTCATTAGAATCTAGTTTGAATCTCATTATTTGACCACCACCTTCAATTGTGTTAGCAAGATATCTCGGGGGCTAGGGACAACTCGGTCCTCCGAGATATCTCGGGCCAAACCGAGTTTCTCTACATTTACTTTATGTTCCAGCCATTCCGTTCACATGAAGCCGCGACAACTCGGGGGTGCACGATATCTTGGTCTGGAAGGTAGGGATAGACCTATGGGTAAAGTTGTCTCGGTCCATGTGAACGATTCACACCGAGATATCTCTGTGGTTAGGGGGAACTTTGTGGATCGTGCGCATGCGTCTCTATCAAAACAAGACAATATGGCGGTTATCTAACAACATTAATCGAGACATCTCGGGGTCAAGTTTTCTCATGTGAGCCAGGGACAGTTTTATCCCTATACCACCGAGATATCTCTATCCTCCGAGATATCTCGCCTCGTGTGAGCAGACCCTAAGTGAACACAACCACGGTGTATAATTTACATATTTATTACTTTAGCAGCACCGACACAGCTCAAACAAGTATACCGCTAATTAGTTTTTTCTTCTTGTTTGATATTTGATTTTTGAAACGGCGATTAGTAGAAGGTTTGCAAAGTTTTCATCACTCCTGATGTATTTTCACTGTTATTCAAACAATGACGTAAATAGAATCGGTAAACGTATTTATATGATGCCGGATTGAGATTCATTCCGGAACGAAAATAAATTCAGATATTCAGTAAAGTGTTTACATAAAAAAGCTATAAACGAACTTGAACCGGAATGAAAAAATATAATAACTAACTTTTTGGTGTAGAACGCATGCTCGTTCCAGTCTATCGGAAACCCGATCTTGCACGCATTTTTGTACCGGTATGAACTTGTACACTCTTTACATGATACTGGAAGGAATTGCGGTTGGGTTTCATCTTAAAATGAAAATTTAGATCCGACACGTGGGACCGGAATGAGCCAATTTGAAATTTAAATAAGCTTATTATACGAACCATGTTGTGTAAGAATATCGTGACAAAAGCTTTCATTGGAAAAAAAATTATAGGTAAAGGGCTCTAGATGTTTGAACCTCACCCTGAAACAGAGAGACACCAAAAACGCTCTGTGTTAATACAATTAATTAAGAACTTCTTCTTGGTGCACAAGCTAAATCCTTTAGAGCCTAGTGGCCCATGGAGCCGGCGCTTATCTCCGGTTTCTGTAGTGTTAAGTGGATAAGAGTCTTTGACTCCCCCTGGACGGGACACTAATCCATCGCAGGTTAGCTCCCAGCAGACGCTGGTACTCATTTACCTACCCCGGAAGGATGGAAAGCTGAAAAAGCTTAATTAGGCGGAAAAGAAGGCCACAAAAAGATTCAAATCTCGGCAATGTGCCGGGGTAGAACTGGGGATCTCGTGGTTGGAAAGCAGAGATCTTACCAACTGCGCCAACCATGTCTGCCAGTGGTGCACAAGGCCCTAGCAAAATTTGAATACATTGCTGCATCGTTGATTGAAGTAATAGATAAATCAGTTTCTCATGCTCTTGAAACATGGTAGAAGTACTTGTTTTACTTACATTTAAATATCGCTTTGTGACATCTTTATGATATACGTTCAACTTTTGACATAGTATCATTCTTTCCAGGAGAATGCGGTGCTGACAATGGTTCTATCTTGGTGGGTAAAACTTTTATTCAGTCCAACTGCCAGCAAATCTGTACATGCACAGCTAACGGTCAGTTAAACTGCGTTTCGGTTTGTCCTCCTGTGCTAGTAGTTTGCAATCCTGGTGAGGTACTGGAGGATTTCAAGGAGCCAGTTGAGAATAGTAATTGTACATGCGACAGACAAAGATGTATTCTAGGTTTGTGAGTTATCCATAGTATTAAGGGTTATAGCTTATGAGTATAAACCTACTGGAGGTCTAACACGCATCCTGCATTCTGATTGGCTACTCTACTAAAGGACTGCTATTTGTGATAGCCTAAACTTATGACAATTATTTCCACTTCTCTAACTGTGTCAGGTTACCCTCAGCCTCAGTTTCATGTAGAAGATTGGTTACCTTTCAGGAATTGTAAAATGGTCTATTGAAGAAGTATACGAAGGCTTTCTATCCGAATTAAGAGCTTGTGCAATGAAAAAGAAACAAAAGAAGACCATTTTGTAATCGTTCGAGCAGAACTCTGAAACTTGCTTTTTTGTTATTTTGAATATAAAAGAGTTGACTAAGCAAACCCTTCTATTGTTTGTCCAACAGCCCCGACTACTCTTCCGGCAACAGATTCTACGGTAGCAAGGAAAGCGGTAACACCGAGAACAACAAAAGATTCGACTACTCTTCCCTGTGGTCCACCCGTTAATTGTCAACTACCATCGGTAATTGGTGTTGACCCAAGTGGTTGTCCTGTCTGTGTAGATCAAGGTAGGAGCACTGTAGTAACAGACAAAATTTGTTGGAGCCCCAACAAAGTTTCAACGCTTTTAGAAAAAGTTGAAAGTATTAATAGATTTTACAGCTGTGCCATGCAAAGGCTAAAAGATTGAAAATATTTCTAAGACAAAAATATCTAAACGCACTGCATCAGGAAATATATTTCACCCATTGAGTAAATATGTTAGGAGCCATTAACCAACAGTGGAACAAGATCCATCAGTATAATGCACCACACATTGCTTTCACCATCGCTCTTTCGGTTCTTCTCAAAATTGCCATCTCATTCTCCCTCAAACACCAGGTCTCACTCCCATATAACATCGATGATTTCACCCAACTCCAATAAATTATTCCTTTCATCTGCATCAAGAACCTTTTTGAGTTCAGGAACTCTCCACACTCCTTGAATTTCACCCAACCAATTCTCGCTCTTGCTGTTACAGCTGCCTTACGACTACCACTGGCATTCACTCTATCTCCCAAATAGCAGAAACCTCTCACCGATTCCACCTCTTCACATAACTCCTCCACAGGTCCCACAAATCAATTAAACTGATTGTTGCATCTTCCACACACAAAATTTCTCTTGAACCTCGCGGTCACTCTCTTTACTTTCGCACATCTACCATGTATCCATTTCCCACATTTCACACACAACACTGAATT